>JACCGJ010020592.1:0-119015 GCA_013407085.1 Atriophallophorus winterbourni
TCTCCAATCGCACAACACAAGAGAGCGCCAGTCGGTCAAACGCGTTTATCACGTACGTGACAAGGAACAAAACACACGCTTATCGTAAACCGATAAATCCTGTTACCACAACACTCGCTCATTGTATGGTTTCCGGCTGAGACCGGTGACAAGTTTGGTAGCTGGACGCTATATTCTTTGCGAAATCGCAACATATTTTTCAATACATGGCGACCGGGTACGACATATCGAGATAACATACATGGATGGTATCTCCAACATCTACTGCTCGAGTCCAATCGATAAGTGGCATACAAGCATAACTTTGTTTATCACTTTACCAATGTTTCAAGGCTCTCTGAACCTGATCTTACTGTCTCCACCTGATGACGGTAAACAGCCAGAAACCGGTAGTGGTGTGTAAGTGATGGGGATGTGAGCAACACAATACAAAGAGAGAATGATTTTTTTTAATGTCCTTTACCGTTTGATATATATAATGATGATAGTGTTGGAGACTGCATGATCATTCCACAACCGTGAGCTAACATGGAGAAGACAAGAAAAGGCGAAGACAACTTCACGCCAGTGGTTCCGGTCTGTCGCTGCTTCCGTTGCCGTCTGCCTCGTGAATCCTTGTGCATGTAGTTCGCGTTCCAACGTTCTGCGCCAAGTTTCCTTGGGCCGTCCCCTTTTTCGTTTACCTTGCGGATGCCAGTGCATGGCTACCTTCGTATGCGAACTGGGATCCATCCTGGAGACATGACCGAACCACGGATCTGTTGTCATCGTTTCCGTAGCAATGTAGGTTTTACGGGATAGGGTTGCTAGCCCTAAGCCCAACCCTTCTCCTTTCTCAGACGGGCTTGGGACCGTCTTTGGCGGAGTTAACTACCAACATTAGTATGACTAATTCACTTAATGAAGTAACTCAGCTGATTGCATTAATGAAAATGATCAGTTTCCGGTTTGCAGGTGATGTACACTGTGCAATCTAATTTTTGTAACTCAACGTATTTCAAGGTTTGTAATGGTTTAAAAACAAACAAGCTTAACAACAACCATAGGATGGTAAACATTGAAATGTAATTGTTCAAACAAGATAAGGAATTAGATTAAGCAGTATATAAGTGTTCGGCTCATGGCAACCGTGGTTGAAATGGTTTGATTTGGGATATACATTGCAGTTCTCTCGAACTGAATACAGATGAATAAAACGTGGCCAAAGCTTCAGCAGTTTCTGAGGCAGTTGCTGTTGGTCCAGCTGACGTCTTCACGGACGCAACTCCAGGTTTCACCTTAGCATGATTGTTAACCATAGGATAAAGTATTTTGGGGTTTAGCTCCATCATGCGTGATATCTCTTCTCGGAAGTACAACTTTTCTTGGATGACAAATTTGTCTACTTTGTTCCATATTAATCGGAATGTTCCCAAGATCTCTGATGATAGGTTTTGCCGATGGTGTCGCCAAGCAATGTTTCGTACATTTTACCACTGACGAGCTCGTTTCTTAGTTTAAATTCGAGGTTTTTTCTTGAGTTCCTGAGGACAAATTCGGAGCTCACTTCGATTGGAAGTTAATCGGGTTTTTTGATCCGTCTAACTGTTTTACATGCATAATTTTTCTTACAGCTTCAAAATGATAGTCAAACTGGATGATGACGTGATCACTTAGTCTCAGTGGACTTTCGTACGCAACGTTATAAATGTCGTGTTCATTGCTTGTCAGAACGAGATCCAAGAGTGAAGGTACATCGGTTACGCGGTATCGGGTATTACACGCAGAGGAATATCGTCCAACAACTAACTGAATGCGCGTTCGTGGGAGTGCTCTGGGTGAATTGTACTGCTCTGCAGATTCGGTAAATTGAAGTCACCCAGAATTAAAAATGCACAAGTGAATCTGGAAGTAACCACGCGAATTGTCGAGTAGGGCCAGATTGTAAGTTTCTTGTGCAGACGTTGGGCGATATACTACTCCCAAAACACAGTCTTCGCCGTTAGCTAATCGGGCTGTAACACATATTGATTAATATTATCCTATGGGTCTCGTAAGACTAAACGCTCGATAGAACATCAAAAAATTCAGTAATGACCTTGAACTAAATCGACCACTCATTGGCCTCTAGGCCAATGCGCTGATGGGTACAAGGCTCCGGCTCATTCTCTACTATGAGGATCGTACTCTGACACTTGTTGCGTTGAAGTTTTTGTGCGTTCAACATCAAGAAGAGCAAACCGTGTACATGAATTTTTCAAGACTTAGCCTTGACCGATGAGATGCGGTTTTATTTCAAGTTCAGTGAGGAATTTTAACGTTTTATAAACCGTTTAGCTTGACAAGAATCATTGGCTAATAAGAAAAAAATGCGGATAGAGGCAAAAGTAAGCCTAACCTTGATTGCTCGGTGTACAAATACCCGAAAAAAGAACAAACACGGAAAAGAACTTGTTCTATTTCGTCTTAAATTCATACAAGTTAGTCGATTAGCAAACTGTTCTTCAAAATAGCCTTAGCCCCGTTAGTGATGTACTGTTACACATGTGGGCCGCTGTGTCAACTGACCTTGACCGTGTTCACTTGTATTAGATTGACGCGGATACAGACTAGGAGGAAAGTCGACCACTGATCCTGGTCATTCCTACGAGACGTGACACAGCGTAGGCGTACTATAGGCCGTTTAGCGGTAAGGTCAAATAAGTGGTGGTGGGTTGACTACTACTTAATCATGTTCCCTGTCCTGACTATCACCCTTGGTCTAACGAAGCTTCTGTGTCAGAAGTGAAACGTTACCCAAAAACTGCTCTAACCGATTGCACTCAAATTTGTTTGCATCATGTTTAATTTTTGTTTAAGATAAATCGGCCAGACAGAATAAAACTACTTTCAACGGTTCACAGTATAATGAGTGCCACAACAGACAGAAAAGAATTCGCAAAGATCGATCGTAACACACGGGAAAAATCGATCAAATTTCAGTGATCAACAACTCCTCGGAAGCATGTACTGTTATCTACAAACTCTTGTTTCTGGAATATGGTTCTCCGACGGTGTCCAGTATTTTAGAATATTTTGTATACTATCTCGTTTGCACGGCTGTTCAATTCTTTTCATTCCCCTCGTATAACATGTAGGCTGTGGGTTGTGTGTCAACTGCGAAGGCTCATCGTGTCGTCTAGTGTCCAATGGGGATGTCTTGCGGGTCATGGCGTGTTCATATTGAGAACTGTCTGAAAATCCTTGCTCAAACAATGCCGAGCGAACGTTATATTGATCCACAACAGATTATCCGGCCTCCAACCAAACATACACCACTAACGTTATGACCTGAACATTCCATTGTATCGGCGGTTCAGGAATGTACCTTTACCATTCTTTCTTAAAATAATCGATATCTGAACAATAAACGCTGTTGGCCGCTATTCAAAACTGGATGAACACTGAGCATTGTCCTGATTCTGCGCAAAAGTGCAACAGAAAAGAGAAACTAAGTTTGTTCATCCGCAACGGAATTTTGTCCTGAATAGGATGGTAGTAAACCGCTCCATGCGCAACTGGAACTATGATTTTACCGCCCATTAAACAGAGACAGACAGATTAGTTTTATTGAGGTACAACGCGGAACAAAATGTAAAATTAACTTTGAAGCCACGTTCACATAAAACAAACGAGTAGTTTAATGACCGATTCGCACAGTGAAGCTTCCTGAAGCCTTTCAAGGACGGATGTCGAATTTGTGCCTAGACTACACACTATCGTTTCAATGCTGTCTTTACTCATCTAATGAGGTCGATAATTTTGTTCAATCTGTGAAAGACATTTTCCCCATGTTCATAACGTGTATTAACCCAGTGATGGATTACTCAGTTCAAGCTTGGGCACCATTGCTACAAAAGGACATCAAGCTGCTCGAGAGTATTTATCACAGAGCAACTAACATGGTTGGCTGTCTCCGCAACCTACCATATGAGGATCGACTAGTTCATCTTAATTTGGATACATTGCCCCGCAGACGGTTTCGATTTGATCTAATCGTAACTTATAAAATAATGAACTCAAAGATGCACCCTCTGAGGAATCTATTTCGCCTCCGGTTAAGCCATGTCACAAGTACTCACCCACTGGCATTTGATATTCCACATTCCCACCGGAACTGTCGTCGGTTCTTCTATTCGGTGCGCGTTTGTTTCTTATGGAACTCCCTACCGTCAAATGTTGTACAATCATCTAGTGAAAGGATTTTCAGGAACAAATCGGATATATTCATGCGTAGTAATTCCACCCTACATCCCGTTTATATAACATGATCTTTATCCAAACGAATATTTTCTCCATCAATTTGCGGCAATACATGACATTTGTTTGTAACTACAAAACTGTGGATCTTACTAATGCCTCAATTTATTTTGTATATATATTTATTGTCCTTACACAAAGATCCTGTGGTGTTGTACAGCTACGAGCTTTTTTATACAATAAAATCTTGAATCTTGCAAAGGAGTTAACGATGCCAATAATAAGACCGAATCACCTCCCCTGTGCGAACGTTTACAACGCTAATCACACAAGATTCGGGAACACTCGGTACTCCGTTGACAAGGTCAATCCCCGCAATTCGCATCCAATTGCGTTCCGATTCATCCATTCGGTCGATGTCGACCATGGATGTACATCACGATCGCATCAATTTTCAGGTTCTACAACTTTTTGAATGACTAAGCAGCCTGATACGGGAGGAACAATCTCTCCCGCAGCGCTTGCAACGATAGTCAGAACTCGGTTGTGGGGCGTCAATTGCACGCCGCCGGCGTGATCTACGTTCAGCAGCCAAGAGCTGTATCTGCTCCTCCCCAGCTTGCAGACGACGCTTTACAAAATGCCTCCAATGTAATCGGTCAAGAACAAGTTCTTCCCAACTCGCCGGGTCAATGCCTAGAGTGTTCATATCTGTTATGCAAACGCCTTTGTGCGGTCTGCCCAATGGTTGACTTCATTAATTGCAACTCACCATAGAGTAGATCTTTCGGAATGCGACCATTTTCCATTCTGTAGACATGACCAAGCCACCGCAGGCGGCGCTGTCATCCATGAGGTCAGCATTGATCACGTTCACTCTCCAATCGCACAACACAAGAGAGCGCCAGTCGGTCAAACGCGTTTATCACGTACGTGACAAGGAACAAAACACATGCTTATCGTACACCGATAAATCCTGTTACCACAACACTGTACCGGTGGTCACTTTGTCAATCGATTTCGTCACAACCGATTCCTCGCTAGGTAAGGCTTCTTTGACCGACCTCATATAGTTCAATAGCTGCTAGTGGTGTCCATTTGATCATGCTTCCGAGGCTAGTGTCACTGGAACCGCCGCTCTCGTGTAGTTGTTCAGAAACCAGGATCTTCACGAGCTCCCGATTGTCTTCGTCGGTTCCTGATCTTGTGTTGTGCCGGTGTTTTGGGTTTCGTTGAATGTTAGTAATTAACACTTGTCGTTAACGCTTTAAAGCTACTGTTAGACCAAGATGCTCACGTAGATTCGACTCGAATCAAGTTCCCTGTCATATGTAAAGTTTACACACGCTGTTTGCTCTCGTCAGGTGAATACCGCAAGATCGGGTTCTGTCTGCACATAAACCACTTTCGAATGGGCATCGCAGATTACTTGGCTGTCTAGCACTAATGTCTGTTGCTTTAAAATGACAATATTATGAATAAGGGACTATAGATTAGTAGGAGGATGGCGCAAAGTTCGAAGTTAACCGGAGTTAATAGCGAAAAACGATGCACATTCAGCTTGTGACCTACCAAGACCAGCTTTTGGCCTGCACGAGTGGCTCCCCGAGCCCGGCGGAATCGCTTCTACCAACAGGAGAAGGGGCGAGTGACTGGCGCCTGAAAGCCAGTTGCTTCGGGCAGATGGAGTTCGTTAGCCTGGGAGGGTATTTCATCTAAGGGAAGGAAAACCCTGATTTTAAACCTCCGCTGCCTTCCGGGATACCCAATCTCGGGAAAGGCTTCGGGAGAAAAGCCTGAGGAAAAACCTGGAACAGTCTAATAGACGGTAAGTTGGTGCACACCACCTCTTTCTGGCAACTCTCTGCTGCCTTGCAGGTCGCACTTGGTTGTGTAAAGGCTAGAGAAGCTGACTCGAACAAACGCCGTGTGGTGCTGGGGACGCCGCTTTGTACCCAAATTCCCAAGAATCTTCATTGAAGCCGACTCATCCTCCAGGAGGAGATAGTCACCCAAAAGTAAGTAAAAGTACTACATCACTCAGGGGTTCAAGTCCCAACGTGACCACAAACGCTGATCCAATGCACTTCTGGTAGCCGAGACAGCAGCTCGTTCGGTAGCGAATTCCCACTGTTTACCACTCGCGTGGATAGCTAGCTGTCATTACTTGAATGTTGTTTTTCGATGGCTCCTCTCCGCGTCTGTTAAATTCTTCCCGGCTTACTTTGTCAGATCCATTGCAGTACCAGCATGGTGATGCTATTGGCTGGTTTCTGTAGCTTCTAGCTGATACAATCTGTTTATTTTCTAGGTCTTGTATGCCTGAATCTTGGTTCTGTTTTATCGTTGAGTGTCGGAATTAGCACGAATAATAAACAGTCACCGGAGGTATGCAGTTTGTGTTTACACTATGACAGTTTCGCAAAACAACCCGAAAATGTTAACGTGGAGTTTCGGATGTGTTGAGCGACGCTATGAATACAACACCACGGTTTGTTGACATGCACAGAACGAATAGTCGTATATTCGAACAACAATGGGGTACGGAAAACCGAGGATATGATAAAAACGCGGAAATCTAGACAAATAAATGTCAAACAATGAAGCACGTCAGACACTTCATCATCATCAAGGACATCATTACACCGGTAGGATATAGCGAATGCTTGACTGTTGTTGTCCTCCTTCGGTCGATGTCGACTATGGATGTACATCACAATCGCATGAATTTTCAGGTTCTACAGCTTTTGGAATAACTAAACAGTCCGATTCGGGAGGAACAATCTCTCCCGCAGCGCTGGCAACGAAAGTCAGAACTCGGTTGTATTGCATCAGTTGCACGCCGGCGGCGTGATCTGCGTTCAGCAGCGAAGAGCTGTATCTGCTCCTCCCCAGCTTGCAGACGACGCTTTAAACAATGCCTCCAATGTGAGCGGTCAAGAGCAAGTTCTTTCCAACTCGCCGGGTCAATGTCACGAGTTTTCATATCTCTTTTGCAAACATCTTTGTACCGCAAGTGCGGTCTGCCCAACGGTCGACTTCCTAATTGCAACTCACCATAGAGTAGATCTTTCGGAATACGACCATTTTCCATTCTATAGACATGACCAAGCCACCGCTTTTGAAAGCACTTCAGCATTAGTCAATCTGTCCATCCACGATATGTTCAAGATACGACGGATGCTTCGTAGATGGAAAGCGTTCAGCTTCCGTTCGTGTCTTGCGTGGGTGGTCCAGGTTTCATTGCCGCATTTAGTACGCACGCGCTGTATACCATCATCTTTGTCTTTACAGTCAGGTTGCGGTTACCCCAAACACGAGGGTTCAATCGGGACAAAATGACAGCTGCCCAGCCAATCTGCTTATCAATCTCCGTGTCTAGCGAGAAGTTATCCGCAATGGTTGAACCAAGATATGTGAAATGATGTACTGTTTCAAGCTGAATACCATACAATCATGACAAAAAAATCCTCAACGATGGGGAAGGGCTTGAACAACAACGAATCTATCAAAAAGTAGAATGAGGTGACTACTCCTCGCATGGAACAGGCAATGTCGTTACGTAAACGAGTAGAGCAACATCAACACGATAGCTTCATTGTGGTTTTCACTGCTACGAATCATGGCAAGCTTTCCTCGTCAACCCTGTGATGAAACAAATACTCATGACTCTCACTGAACACGGGGTTTCGAGACAGAACCTGAAGCGGAAGCAGCCACCGTGCTAATTGACTGGCCAGGATGACGAGCTGTGCCGAACATGGAAATGTAATTAGTTAGGGTCTTTAGCTGTCTGTGCCACGAGACGGTTTGACCATCATGAGTCCTACGCCAATAGGGATGCAGCATCGCAGAAAGAAACCATTTCAGAAGGCAGTGAACCGGTATGCATGAAACGTGACCGAACCAGCGTAACTTGTTAAAGTTCATGTAAATCAACATCGCTACCGGAGCTTATTTCGAAGAGCCCCATCACATACACCACGGTAACAGCCAACTCCAAAACAGCGGTTGTTGAATACCCGAGGCCGGAGGTGCTCCTTATATACCGTCAAAGTTTCTCGGCCATATATGGTATAAAAGCACAAGCCTGATCCAGACAAAGTGCCGCACAATCAGAGACTGCACGTGGGCTAAGATACTGTCAGGTTGCCCAAGCCTAGACGGATATCAGGAAGGCAATTCGAGAGTGCCTAGAAACGGTTTTGAATGCTGGCGAAATACGCCCACTGGCGTTGTGGCT
Source organism: Atriophallophorus winterbourni (assembly GCA_013407085.1). NCBI lineage: Eukaryota > Metazoa > Platyhelminthes > Trematoda > Plagiorchiida > Microphallidae > Atriophallophorus > Atriophallophorus winterbourni. The sequence goes on from JACCGJ010020592.1 coordinate 8,462, forward strand.
GTTACTCCTGGCGATTCACTCAGTTGTTTATGGAATCGTGCTAATTGATAACCCGTGTTTCTTGACTTCCAGCCACTACCCATCAGCCCATAAACAACCATGAAAAAATATTCCCCAGGTAAAGCGAAACCTGACAAAAATCGGAAATGTGTATACGCGCTTCTGGTGAGAATGTATTTTGGATTGATATAAAGCAAGCAAATTTGGTCCGCGAGGCCGAAATAGCGGCGAAAGACTAGAAGCGAAATGTGTGATTGAGCAAAAATAGGCACGCACGCGCGCGCACATATAAAGATGCTGACAGGGGAAGGATGCCACACAGAGGATAACGACAATGAGGGGGAATCAAGTTCAATTAGGGGTGCGCCGGACAAAACGGAATCATATGTGAGGGGTACGTGATATTTGCATTGATGGGAGTTGCGTAAGCGGACGTCTTCGGTTTGTTTGCCATCACTGGAACGAAAAACAATACAAAATAAGGATGGATTTAGTGATGGACATAGTACCGTGTATCATTAACCTGAAGAGCATCACATCAGTAGCAACTATAGCGTGCTTAACTCCTATGTAACCACGGAGGTGCAATCGTGCAGCATTTATGTGCTGTGCGGCTAACATCGTGCTAAATTGAGTGGCCAACGGTAGTGAGCTGTATGCTGAAACACACTGGAGTCTCACTACCATTTCTATTCCACCCTCATATCTGTCTAGGCCCGGGCAACCTGACATTATCGTAGCCCACGTGCAGTTTCTGACTGTACGGCACTTTGCCTGGATCAGGCTTGTGCTTTCATACATACATACTCATAAATTTCATGGTATGAAACAACATACGGGGGCGATCCAAGTGATAGAGATTCTAATCAAGAATGTGAGATGGCTAGAACCTATGCATGTTCGGCGCGTTCGAGCATGATTTTCGGTAAAGAATTTTGAACTGAATGTGTGAAATCGTGTCGTTTGAGCTTGAGTATTTAACCGTGGAAAGGCGAACTCTTGTTAGATGGGACCAAGTTGGTTGCACCATGATAAGCAAAACAAAATGGCATTTTTCTTTTTTCACTGTTCCACGGATGTGCAATGGATGCACGGATGTGCAATCGTGCTGCATTTCTGTGCTGTGCGGCTAACATCGTGCTAAATTGATTGGCCAACGGCAGTGAGCTGCATGCTGAAACACGCTGGAGTCTCACTACCATTTCTATTCTCCCTCATATCTGTCTTGGCCTGGGCAACCTGACAGTATCTTAGCCCACGTGCAGTTTCTGACTGTACGGCACTTTGCCTGGATCAGGCAAATCGAGAATGTGAGATGGCTAGAACCTATGCATGTTCGGCGCGTTCGAGCATGATTTTCGGTAAAGAATTTTAAACTGAATGTGTGAAATCGTGTCGTTTGAGCTTGAGTATTTAACCGTGGAAAGGCGAACTCTTGTTAGATGGGACCAAGTTGGTTGCACCATGATAAGCAAAACAAAATGGCATTTTTCTTTTTTCACTGTTCCACGGATGTGCAATGGATGCACGGATGTGCAATCGTGCTGCATTTCTGTGCTGTGCGGCTAACATCGTGCTAAATTGATTGGCCAACGGCAGTGAGCTGCATGCTGAAACACGCTGGAGTCTCACTACCATTTCTATTCTCCCTCATATCTGTCTTGGCCTGGGCAACCTGACAGTATCTTAGCCCACGTGCAGTTTCTGACTGTACGGCATTTTGCCTGGATCAGGCTTGTGCTTTCTTACTTACTTACTTACTATCCCTTCTCCGTGTATGGCACATTTCATTGATTTTTTCAACGGCACCATATATGCATGTAGTATATATCCATCCACAGACATGGTGCCCGAAGTTTGTAGTGAATGTTCCATATCGGGATGTATTGAACAGATACAATTTAGATTGATTAGGCGACTTGTTAAAAGTCAATGTATGTCTATACATAATCTGCACGGATATAGAATCGTGCAGTATCTCTGTACTGTACATCGTGCTGGACTGATTTGTCACGTACTGAATTGCATGCGGAAACACGCTGGAATCTCACCACAGTTTTTACTTCTTATATCTGTCTAAGTCTGGGTAACCTGACAGGATTTTAGCCCAAATGCAGTCTATGACTCTGCGGCATTTTGCCTGGATCGCGCTTGTGATTTTATACGTACATACAATGCATGCGGCACTCTGTTCAGCATGGATTGTGTAAGTATGGGACAAACAACTATGCATCCCCTTGCCGTCAATACAAAAATTGTATAGCATCGTAGCATAACGAGGGATCGTAGTAATAGTCATGATTTGATGCGGGCTGGGATACTACCAGGTCGCCCATGCCTAGACAGGAGAACAGTTAGGGTTCTCGACCAAAGACTGACTAAAAGGCCTGACCCACAAGGCAGCGGGTTTGTTTGAGACCGTGTTCGTCTGATCTCTATCCATTGACCTTCCTTGTATGAGTGACTCTGAAGGTGCTCGGAGAGCACCAACCAGAATAGCTCAATGGGTCATAGAGGTACACAAACCATCGCACCACGTTATGGTCTAGTCTCAGCGCGATGATATGATGCATGACAGTGAAAGCTGCAAGGAAGCTGCCATACTGATGTCGCTCTACTCGTTCACGAAACTTGATTGAAGGCACGTTCCATCCGAGGTGTAGGCACCCCTTCCCAGTTTGTTTGTGCATACTCTTCAATAGAACCCGTAGCTATTTAAGTCCCACCCTTCCCAATTTTTTTAGGATTTTACTTTTTCATTGTTGTGTGCCAGTTAAGAATTCAAGACATGCTACCGGTGTAATGCTGTCTATGATGATGATGATGATGATGATGATAACGAGGGATCGCGTACGAAATCAGATAAGATGTATGTGTGTATGATATCCCAAGTCTGATCTATGCAAGGTGCCGCACAGTCATACACTGCACGCGTGCTAAGATATTGTCATGTCGCCAAGGCATAGAAAATGACAGTATGATGTCATATGCGTGCATGGCTCAGGTAGTGATGTAAACTCGATTTGGCCTTAATTGGTAACAGGAATCCATTGACCGTGGTTGACAAGTGTTATATTCGTAAGCTAAAGTCAAAGAATGTTAGTTCTGCCAAGCCCAATCGAAAACCTGGCATGTCATCGCGGCAAACTCGAGCACGTGTTATTCCAAACCCAGACCGGGTAGTTTTCGGACAGTTTCCTACGGAAAGGTCAGCCTTTAAGGGCTGAAAGCAACTTGGGTCTTCTCAGGTTTTTCGACTTTTCTGATGTTAACCCTTTCAGGACGGATGTAACCTTTTGGTTACATGAACTTCGCAAGTCATTTTAAGCTAATTCTAACTGAATTTTCCGAATTTTTTTTGCACAGCGGCATACAGAATTTTGTCAACTGCAGGGTGGTTTTCTTCTTTGTTCGCAATAATCATTGACTTGTCCACAGTGAAAGAGAAAGTATGTGCTAGTACGGGTTTCGAACGTATCCTCACAATTCGCAGTTTTGTGAGCGGAATAAAAATCGTGTGAAAGTCTCAGTTATTATAAATTTTGTTCCAGTATAAACTTAGTCATGCCTACAGAGACATTATGTAAAAAAATTGGAATAAATCAGAAAATGTTTGAAATGCGTTGCGTTTAAATAGATGTAACCTTTATGTTACATCCGGCAGAAGTCACCAAAATTGTACAGGCCTGTTGGAAGTGTCTCACGACCGTGTAGCGCTCTTTGTTTCCATTGCAGATCGCACGATCGATAACTGCGGACACTTACTCATACGCCCACGACCCAGATTTCCTTTTTTAAGTTGATGTTCGACAATTCGGCATTCGAGACAATGGTTTACCAAACCAAAATTTATGCAATTCAGACCGCTGGGAAAGAGTTGCGAATTGACAATACGGATATGAGAACTTTCGTGGGGATCACACTCCTAACTGGTATAATCAAAGTTCCTAGTTATCGAACTTACTGGAAAAAAGGCTTAAGCCTCAAAGCAGTTTCGAGTAATATGAGTCGAAACAGATATGAGGAGATAAAGCGCTATCTTCACTTTAATGATAACATTTTGCAGAAGGAAAATGGCAACAAAGATGACAAACTATTCAAAATTCGACCAATTATGGATTCCATCAAATCGAACTCTCAGAAACTTCCACAAGAAGAACATCAAGCCGTGGATGAACAAATCATTCCTACCAAAGCGCATATCTCCTCAAAGCAATACAATCCAAGAAAGCCACATAAATGGGGGTATAAAGTCATATCTAGAGCATGATCGAGTGGCCTTATTTATGACTTCGAGATTTATACGGGGAAGGATCGGAAGAAGGAAGATGTCGAAGTTGGAGTGTCATCAACCTCGGCACTTCGGCTTGCTGAAGGTATGCCCAAGCACAAGAACTACAAGTTATTTTATGATAACTGGTTCTCTTCATTGGGCTTATCAAGGAAGCTACAGGAATCTGGTATTCTCAATGTGTCTACCGTCAGGGTGAACAGGCTGAAAAGATGTATACTGAAGAATGATAAACTGCTACAAAAAGATGGGAGAGGAAGTTACGACTTCAGAGTTGAAATCAATAGTAATATAATAGCTGTGAAGTGGTTTGACAACAAACCAATTCACCTAATTTCTTCATGTGCGGCAATAGAACCGGCTGATACAGTGATGAGATGGGATCGAAAACAGAAGTCATATGTAAAAGTTGGTAGACCTTTCGTTGTAAAAGAATATAACAAATTCATGAGGAGAGTCGATTTGTGCAATATGTTGATCGAACTTTATCGTACCGATTTCAAGTCGAAGAAATGGTACATGAGGATTTTTTCCATCTCTTAGATCTGAGTGTGGTAAATGCTTGGTTGTTATACCGAAGGACCTGTGATTTCATGAGTTCATCAGGAATGTCTCTCTGACTTCAAAGAAGACATAGCAATCGCTCTAATGACTCCGCCCGTAACTCCAAGAGGAAGGCCAAGGTCTACAACAGACATGCAGCAACCCGCACAGAAGATGAAGAAAATCTCTTGCCCAGTGAATTCAGTCCGTTTCGACAACGTTGAACATTTTCCGCTCATCTCGAAAACCCGGAAGAGATGCAAGCACTGTGTAAAAGGATTGACTAAAGTGAGGTGTCAAAAATGCGATGTAGCTCTGTGTCTGACCTACGACAAAACATGTTATAGAGGCTATCACACAAAAGTACAATGCAGTGCCATAAGGAAATGACGCCTGAAAACTGCTGACTTCTGCCAGATGTAACCAATTGGTTACATTTTGCTATTTTCTCAATTATGTGAATATCACAAACTTTTTATATTATTTGTGTTATTTCACCCCTGGGCAACTAGTTTCCGAAGAAAAAATATTTTATTTCGGGTTAGAAAATAATTCAGGCATGAAAGGGTTAAATCTACATTCTTCCACACACGGAGTATGTCGCACAGGAAGAAAAAATATTCATTTTTTGGGAAATCCATAGCACAGAGTGGAAATTCTGATTTTTAATGCCTCAGGATTGTAAAAATGTATTCAGCCCAATACAGACGAAAACGAGGAGCAAATATTTTTTATTTGGAAACTTTCCACGCAAACAACCCAACCCTGACTACATTTATTCCACCTCTCGCACAACACACATGTTCGTGAACTTTTGCTCATAAGATATCACGAGCAGAGCAGATTGAAATGACTCGAAAGGCAGCGTTTGTTTGCACTGCACGGCTGTTGCACAGTTTACTCATACAAGTCGCATCTGATATCACTGATGTTCTTGAGAACCAAACTTGAGGCCTACATGGTCAAGTGCGTTTTAGCGATTGATTGACAATCTTTGATATGCTATGACATTCGTTATTTACCATCCAACACTTTGTAGGTCTTGTAAAGGAAAGCGTTTCATCTGAAGCACATCTACAAATAAATCTATGAAGACATGACACCACACGCTGACGGATATCAGAAAACGATGACTATGGTTAAAAAACACAGCCATGAAGGTGGATAAATATGGGTGCCGATGCACAACCAATGCGTAGCCAAGTTAACTGAGCTATGGGTTAATTGTGTGAGGCACATGTTAGGGTCGTAAGGATGCACATTGAAAATTAGTTGTCCCTAATTTCTGGCAATGCCCTTTTGTAAAGAGTAATGAGAATAACAGGGCAGAGGCGTGAAGTGCATTAGCAAAGAGTAAAAATCACGAGCTCTCGGGCGACAGACAGACAGAGAATTGCATGAGAACAGTGTCTGATTAACCTTGTACGTTGGCAAGTGAAGTGGCGAGGAAAGCTTGTTATGATGTGTGACCGTAAAAGCCACAAGGACGCTGCATTGCCGATGAGGCTCTAATCATTTACAACACTTGCTTGAATGCATCTTTGATCCGAGGTGTATGCACCTCATACCAGTGTCTGTGCATAATCTTCTACTAGCAGTTTGGGTCACACCCTTCCCCATAGTTTTACCATTTTAACCTGCCGTGGTTCTGTGATATTTAGACACTTGATGCCAATGTAATGCTGTCCACGATGGTGACGATGCATGTGAACGGATCGAGCGACAACAGTTTCGGGAACATGAGTAGATGGACGTTAGCCGCTAGTGAATTCGATGCAATGCGTCAAGAGCCCACGGGCACAAAATCGCTGGACAAATCAGATTATGGTGACAACCGGGAGAGAAGGAAATTGCTGTGATTTGCCTGTTTAATTCTGCGTAATAAACCAAATATGGTATGATATGGTATGAAAGCACAAGCCTGATCCAGGCAAAGTGCTGCACAGTCAGAGACTATACGTGGGCTAAGATGCTGTCAGGTTGCCCAGGCCTAGACAGATATGAGGGGTGAAATAGAAGTGATAGTGAGAGTCCAGCGTGTTTCAGCATGCAGCTCACTACCGTTGGCCAATCAATTTAGCACGATGCTAGCCGTACAGCACAGAAATGCTGAACGATTGCACATCTGTGCTTCGCGGCATACCCGATTGCGGGAAAGGCTTCGGGAGTGAACCCTGAGGAAAAATCCCTGCAGCCTTGCAGGTTGCACCTGGTCGTGCAAAAGCCAGAGAGACGCACTCGAACAATCGCCGAGGCACTTCAAGAGAGGCGCAAGAACCCTCAAAATCGTCACCGGCTCTCGCGAAGGGAAAAAATAAACCCAATAACCAATTCACAATCCTTTGTGTTGTGAGATATGTGGGTGAATTTAAGTGACGTTGGAAAGGTTTACTGACACTCAATCCCTAGACATTTAAACACCAAGTCACTTAATCCCCAGTAAATTAATCTTCAGTCACTTAATCCCCAGTTTGTTTTGGTAAAAGACAGTAAATTGCTGGTGGCGTGACGCCTTCAGCATATTGAAAATGTATAACTGGTAGAAAAGCGAAGGTACAACCTTGAACATCCCATCAGCAAACTACATCTTGAAAACAGACAGTGCACCAACCAGACTTCGATCACCGAAGATAAAAAATCTTGCATCGTCACTATGGTCTTTAGAATCATACAGCAATTAATCTGTGTATATATTTGGAACATCAAACATGGCGTCACTTGGGGGAGGGACGGGAGTGTGCATGTTGGGTCTTTCCTTCTTATGTAGTTTTGATGCTTGTTGAGTGTCCACGAGATAGCACATTTTAGCGGTAATGTCATTAGTGTGCCTAATGACAGACCAGATGTGAACGAAATCCGTGATAGAGGGGGTTGCATTGTTCATAAGTTATCAAACTGGGGATTAAGTGACTGAAGATTAATTGACTGCAGATGAAGTGACTTGGTGATTAAATGTCGGCGATTAAGTGTCTGGCGATTAAGTGACCGGCCAGCCAGACCTGTGTTAAATTGAGACACAATTGGCAAGTGGGCGGAAAACGCGGGGAGTGACATGGTTAGCGTTGAATCGAATGTTTTCGAAGCCTGTGTAAACAAGGTACTATACGAGTGAATTTATGCACGATCCAGGGAAAGTGCCGCACACTCGTACACTACATGTAAGATAAGATACTGTCAGGTTGTGTCGTATTATTTTCCATACCTTTCATTCTTTATAAACACACACGTATATTAAACATATTGTACTGCTTTAATCCATTAACAGTTCTCTTTTCTCGTTACAGTCTATATGCCCAAATCTATAGTTGATTAAAGCCTTTCTATCAGGCGTTATCTTCTCAATCGTTTGGAAGTATCATTCACTCTATCTCTTTACAATTTAATCAACTATAAATGGATCGTTTACTCAGACGTGATCGCTTGGACGCCGATCCGAACGCTTCAAACGCTGCCGACTCCTGGGAGCATTGGTTTCACACATTCAGCAATTTTCTTGAAATCATAGAATCGCACAAACCAGACAAACTCAAAACTTTGATTCATTTTCTGTCGCCTTCTGTGTACAAACTTATATCTCAATGCACAACATATGAATCGGCCGTAGCCACTCTTCAGTCCCTATACGTGCAACCAAAAAACGAAGTGTTCGCACGACATGTTTTGGCGACCTGCAAACAAGCACAAACCGAAAACCTCGACCAGTTTGTTCAGAGATTGCACACATTCGCTAAAGACTGTAATTTCAAATCCGTGAGCGCAACTGAAAACCAAAATGATGCAACACGTGATGCGTTTATTTCTGGATTGCTATCAAATCCTATCAGGCAACGTTTGCTGGAACATAAATGTCTCGATCTACAGACAGCTTTCGATCAAGCAAAGTAGTTGGACTTGGCTCAGCGACAGTCTAATTCATATGCATCGTCAGCTCCTGTCATTACTTGCAAAGCATCTCCCAAGGAAACCATAGACCTCGATACCTCTAAGTCGGATACAACCTTGGCAACTGCTCACTCAAGGCTTCCAGGCAATTGTTTCTTCTGTGGATATGATCGACATCCACGTCACAAATGCCCTGCTAGAGAAGCCGTTTGTAAGGGACATTTCATCAAAGTTTGTCGTTCTACCAATTTTGTCAAACACAATGCTCCTGCTTGCGCATTTCTTGCATCAGCCATTGCCACAGCTGCCGTGCCAACCAGTTTAAAGAAAGCAATTACTAAAATCCGTGTCAATGGTATAACGCTCCATGCCCTGGTTGACACCGGAAGTTCTGAAAGTTATGTCTCTGAAGAAATCATACGTGAACACAAATGGCCGGTACTAGAGTCTAAAAATCAAATCGTTCTGGCTTCTACATCAATGACAAGTAGTACCAAAGGTCACTGTTTCGTTTCCATTATCCATAAAAACAATTCTTATGATAATGTTAAACTATCTATTCTTCCTGACCTTTGTGCTGACGTATTATTAGGTCATGACTTCCTTCAACGGCATCAGATGGTAGAAATTCCTTTCGAGGGGATTCAACCCCCTTTTTCCTTGTGTGGCCTCTCTGTTGCCACTCTACCACCGATTCCACTTTTTGTTCATCTCGACCCATCATGTCGGCCAATATCCACTAAATCGAGGCGACATAGTCACAGTGACGAACTATTCATCCAGACTGAAGTTAACAAGTTGCTGAAAGATGGCATAATTGAACCATCTCAGTCACCCTGGCGAGCACAGGTTTTGATCACAACTAACGAACGCCATAAAAAACGCATGGTTGTTGATTACAGCCAAGCCATCGCGCTGAGACTGGACCTTAACGTGGTGCGATGGTTTGTGTACCTCTATGACCCATTGAGCTATGCTGGGTGGTGCTCTCCGAGCACCTTCAGAGTCACTCATACCAGGAAGGTCAATGGATAGAGGTCAGACGAACACGGTCTCAACCTAACCCGCTGCCTTGTGGGTCAGGCTTTTTAGCCAAAGGCTTTGGTCGAGAACCCTAATTGTTCTCCTGTCTAGGCATGGGCGACCTGGCAGTATCCCAGCCCGCATACAACCATGACTATTACTACGAAACCCAACTCCATAGTGCATCGGCCGTCGCGCACGATAAACAGGGTCGCCTTACCTGCTGCATACAGCAGGGCGGGTAAGCGAAAACAAGCTACTGCTGGCCCTACTCTTCAAACTGTTTCTGACCCTTCCCCTCCCCCATCCATTCTTAACAATTCTCCGTCTGTCAATCCCAGCTATAGAAAAGACCGCGCTGAACATGTTGGAACATTTTCTGTTCGCGAATCTGCAGATCACTTTCTTAAACCACGGACCTCTGCTCACATCGGAGCCATGAATGTCAGGACCTTGAGACAAATAGGCCAGCAAGCTGCACTGGCTCTTACCTTAGATAGTCTATCTATTGATGTTTGCTGTGTATCGGAAACGCGCTTATATGATCCGTCTATAATTACCGAACTTACTGCCCCAAACCTTTCAACTCGTTACTTTTTGCGCTGCTCTGGTGATTCTGTAGCTGCCCTTTCAGGACAGGCGGGTGTTGGTATAGTGCTGAATTCGCGTGCCGAATCCTGTCTAATCGATTGGATTCCTTGTAATAGCAGGATGTGCGCAGTTAGACTAGCCAGTAATATTAGACCAAACTCAAAATCTTCTAATCAGAGATGCTTGTTTATAGTAGCAACTTACGCTCCAACTAACACCAATTCCGACGACGAGAAGAACGCCTTCTACGACGATCTTCATGCTCTTTTGCGACGTGCGAAAAGCTCCGATATCGTTGTCTTAGCAGGAGATATGAATGCCAGACTAGGCCGCTTAGATACATCTGAATCACAATTAGGTGGCATGTTTGGTCTTGAAAGCCAACGCACAGATAATGGCGAACGGTTTATACAATTCTGTGCACAATCTCGATTATTCATTAGCAGCACCTCCTTTCGTCATAAAAGATGTCAATGTGCCACATGGCGCTCGCCGGATGGAAGCCAACCTTCGGCCCAAATCGACCATATCGCCATAAGTGCTCGCTGGAGAGGTTGCATTGAGGACTGCCGCTCTTTTTGGAATACCTGCATAGATTCAGATCATGCTCTTGTGCGATGTAGGTTCTCGTTAAAGTTCTCCGGTACGAAGCCTTCGAATGGGAAACGCATTGTGGTCGAAAAATTCTCTCTGCCTGCAGTTCAAGACATTTATAGGACCACCTTGAGTAACTCACTCCCAGTTGCCCAGTATGCAACTACCGATGAAAGGTGGAACAAAATAGCAGGGATTATGCGAGCCGCCGCAATAACAGCCTGTGAGACTGCACAACCAACCCAAAAGTCCCACTGGATTTCACAGCGCTCTATAGAAATTCTTCACCAGCGACGCGAAATACCTCATGGTCCTGGACACAACACAGAGCGTAGACGCGTGAGGAATGAACTTAAACGGAGCCTAAGACTAGACAGAGAAAGGTGGTGGCTAAATAAGGTCGAAGAAATGGAAATAGCAAATAATGCGGGTAACGTGCGAAAACTCTTCCAACTTATTCGATCGACTGGGCCTACGAAACAAGGAGTGAGTGAGACTATAGCGGAATTAGACGGTACTCTTATCACTAATAAGAATCGCCGCCTGTCACGCTGGGCCGAACATTTTGAAGAACAATTCAGCTGGTCGCCTGCAACAGAATCATTCCCTCACTTGAGGCAGTGTGATCCTTGGCCTGTTAGCGTAGATCCCCCTAATGATTTAGAAATTAAAGCATGTATCGAATCCATGAAACGATTCAAAGCTGCTGGCCCCGATGACATACCGCCTGTTTTGTTCAAAGAAGGTGGCCAAGTCCTAATCAGCACATTAGGAGATCTCCTCCGTGAAGTGTGGATGTCAGAATCCGTCCCTCCGAGTTGGGGCGAATCAGTTATCATACCTATATTTAAAAAAGGTGTGCGAAGCTCATGCTCTAATCACCGTGGGATAAGTCTCACTCCCATCATTACGAGATTATTAGCGTCCATATGTCTTCGAAGATTAACATCGCATAGGGAATCACAGATCCGTGAGCAGCAAGCTGGCTTCCGGCCTGGCAGAGGCTGTGTCGACCACATTTTTACTCTTCGACGGATATTAGAACTGCGGCACACCTATCGACAGCCGACAATAGCCATCTTTTTAGACTTCAAAGGAGCATTTGATTCAGTCGATCGAAATGTCCTGTTTAAGACCTTGCTGTGCAAAGGCGTTCCGCATAAGTATGTCAACATACTACGCGCACTTTATGCTCATACATCCGGATGCGTTAAGGTTTACAACGAACTTTCTCCCAAATTCAACACTACAAGTGGCGTCCGACAAGGATGTCCGATTTCTCCGTTTTTGTTCAATTTCGTAATTGATGCTATCATGGAATTATGCAGCGACGGTGCTCCAGCCTTCGGAGTTCACATAATGCCAGGCGTCAAGCTTCTCGACTTGGATTATGCTGATGACATAGTTCTGCTCTTCGACTCATACACAGATGCACAGGCGATACTGAACAAGCTATCTAGTATTGTGCCCGCATTTGGAATGCGTTTTGCGCCCTCTAAGTGCAGTGTTCTTCTGCAGGACATCGACTTATCGAACAACGCTTTATTACTTGACAATCAGGCGCTTGAAATTGTGGATCGTTTTACGTATCTCGGTAGTTGTATCAATAATTCTGCATCGTTAGATAACGAGGTCTCGGCACGCATTTCTAAAGCGACCGTAGCATTCCGCAACCTAGGTCACCTCTGGCGTCAGAAAGGACTGTCTCTGCTACTCAAGGGTAGAGTCTATAAAGCGACAGTTCGGGCTGTGTTACTGTATGGGTGCGAAACCTGGACCTTACGTAAAGAACACATTCAGCGTCTCCAAGTATTTGACAACCGGTGTCTCCGCAGCATTCTAGGAGTTAGCTGTTACAATCGTATGCGCACCGATGCTCTCCGAAATAAGTTGTTTGGTAGTAATGTCGATATAGAGAAGCAGATCAACCTGCATAGGTTACGCTGGTTGGGTCACGTTTTACGGATGCCGGACCACCGACTTCCGAAACAGATTCTTTTTGCGACGCCACATCCTGATTGGCGTAAATCTCGGGGTGGCCAAACCGTCACATGGCATAGGCAGCTAAAAATTCTTACTAGTAACCTTTCCAAAGTAGGCGCAGCGCGTCTTCCAGGCTGGTGTCCCCGCGATCATATATCGCAATGGTTAGTTACGCTTCAGGATATGTCCCGAAACCGTGTTCAATGGCGGTCTTGCACTAAGCATCTTCTTGGAGTGTTTGCATAACCTTGTATGTTGTCAAGCGGAGTGACGAGAAAAGCTTGTTATGATGCATGACAGTGAAAGCCGCAAGGAAGCTGCCGTGCTGATGTTGCTCTACTCGTTCACGAAACTTGTTTGAATGCATGTTCCATTCGAGGTGTAGGCACCTCTTCCCAGTTTGTTTGTGCTTACTCTTCTATAGAAGCCGTAGCAATTTAAGTCCCACCCTTCCCCATCTTTTAGGATTTTACTTTTTCATGGTTGTATGGCAGTTAAGCATTCGGTACGTGCTACCGGTGTATTGCTGTCTTTGATGATGATGATGATGACAGCCAAACCATAAATCGCTTCACATACTTGGATGCCTATCCTTTGCCTCGCATTGATGATTTAATTGATAAAATCTCTCATTACCGTGTCTTCAGCACAGTGGATCTTCAAAGTGCTTATCATCAGATCCCTATAAAAGACAATGAACGTGAATACACCGCGTTTGAAGCATGTGGCAACCTGTATCATTACAAACGCATACCATTCGGTGTTACGAATGGGGTCGCCTGTTTTCAACGGGTTATGGATGAACTTATTCGTACTGAGTCACTTCAAGGCACATACGTTTACATTGATGACATCACAATTTGCGGAGCGGATAAGAAAGAACATGATATTAATTTGAGCAAGTTTATGCAGGTGGTGGAAAAGTATGGTTTAACTTTGAATCGTGACAAGTGCGTTTATGGTGTCGAACAAATCAAATTACTTGGATACGAAGTGTCAGCAGGAACAGTAAAACCGGATCCAGAACGCTTCGAAGCGCTGCTGAAGCTTCCACCTCCAACCGATTCGAAAGCCCAACAAAGGGTTGTCGGCATGTTTTCATATTATTCCCAGTGGTTTTCAATGTTTTCCGACAAAATCCATCATCTGACTCACAATCAAACATCCCCCCTGTCAAGCAAGGCTATGGAGGCATACAACACATTAAAATCTGAATTGGTTCAAGCATCTCTGTTTTCTATCGATCGTAATGTCCCTCTCGTCGTTGAAACCGACGCCTCAGACATAGCCATTTCCGCAACCCTTAACCAAAGCGGCCGCCCGGTAGCCTTTTTCTCTCGAACTCTATCTCATTGTGAACGCAATCACTCAGCGGTAGAGAAAGAAGCATGTGCAATCGTCGAAGCCATCCGGAAGTGGCGGCATTATCTCATCGGATGTCATTTCAAGTTGATCACAGACCAGCGTTCTGTCGCCTACATGTATGATTCCAAAGCTGCAAGCAAAATTAAGAACGATAAAATCCAACGTTGGCGCATAGAGCTTTCCCAGTTCTCATATGACGTGGTCTATCGTCCTGGTCCAAGCAACACGGTAGCGGATGCGTTATCTCGAGGTTTTTGTTCAAGCATTCAATCTCTCACACATTTGAAAAGCATTCATGACTCACTCTGCCATCCTGGCATCACTCGCTTGTTCCATTTTGTGAAATCAAAAAATCTACCTTTCTCCGTGGATAATGTAAAAACTGTCATTCAACAATGTACCGTTTGCTCACAGTTGAAACCAAAGTTCTACTATCCCTCTAATGACCCTCTGATTAAAGCAACCAAACCGTTCGAGCGCCTTAGCGTCGATTTTAAAGGACCTATTCCATCTTCCACACGCAATCACTATTTACTGACCGTAATCGATGAATTTTCACGTTTCCCTTTTGCGTTCCCCTGTGCAGATATGACCAGTTCCACAATTATTTCCCGTTTTATCGAACTATTTTCAATTTTTGGTATGCCATCCTATATCCACTCTGACCGAGGACCTTCTTTCATGTCTGCTGATGTTAAAGCTTTCCTCCACTCTCGAGGAATTGCCACCAGTAGAACTACTTCATATAATCCTCAAGGAAATGGACAGGTAGAGCGTTTGAACGGTACACTGTGGAAAACAATCTCTCTCAGTTTGCGAAACCGAGGGCTGAGTACAGAGCAGTGGGAACAGGTGCTCCCGGATGCGCTTCACGCGGTACGGTCACTTCTATGCACCGCTACTAATGCCACTCCACATGAACGTATGTTTCTGCACAATCGCAGATCGCCTGCCGGCACTAGTCTTCCGAATTGGTTATTGGTACCCGGACCGATACTCATTCAGAAGAATGTTCGTAATTCCAAGTATGATCCGCTCGTAGAGGAAAGCGAACTGTTGGAGTGCAATCCCCAGTACGCGCACGTACGTTATCATGATGGTCGCGAGGAAACCGTCTCATTGCGAAGATTAGCCCCAGTAGATCAATCACTGCAAGCAACTGGGGGGTTGCATTGTTCATAAGTTATCAAACTGGGGATTAAGTGACTGAAGATTAATTGACTGCAGATGAAGTGACTTGGTGATTAAATGTCGGCGATTAAGTGTCTGGCGATTAAGTGACCGGCCAGCCAGACCTGTGTTAAATTGAGACACAATTGGTAAGTGGGCGGAAAACGCGGGGAGTGACATGGTTAGCGTTGAATCGAATGTCTTCGAAGCCTGTGTAAACAAGGTACTATACGAGTGAATTTATGCACAATCCAGGGAAAGTGCCGCACACTCGTACACTACATGTAAGATAAGATACTGTCAGGTTGCTCAGGCCTAGAGCAGGATGTGTCTCGATTCGTCTGCCGTAAGTATCACTCCTCTCCATATAATAAGCGTGTAGCAAATGACGAAGCATTACTGACGATATAAAGGTATGAAAGCACAAGCCTGCTCC
The DNA here is from genome assembly GCA_013407085.1 of Atriophallophorus winterbourni. NCBI lineage: Eukaryota > Metazoa > Platyhelminthes > Trematoda > Plagiorchiida > Microphallidae > Atriophallophorus > Atriophallophorus winterbourni. The sequence continues at coordinate 24,340 of JACCGJ010020592.1, forward strand.
AGACAAAGTGCCGCACAGTCAGAGACTGTCAGGTTGCCCAGGCCTAGACGGATATGAGAAATATAAAGCGTGCAGTACGGAGAAATGTTTGCGTGTAAGTTGAAGCTAGCTGCAGTCACGCTAGGTACCAAACGTAGGCTGAAACACTCTCAGATTGCCCAGGAGTAGCATTGTAGACAGACAAGTGGAGTAGCCATAACATCTGAGCAGAATGCTAATAACTATGCTGCTTTTTTACACCTCATCACTTTCTTATATACAAAAAACAGCAAGTAGGTCAGTTGCTCGGTTTGAAAGTGCTTGAGTAAAAATATAACCACGTGGCATGATCAAATGCAGCGGTGAGATGGTGGCAGTTGGGTTAGCATTACGAGGAGCTAAAATGCATAGCTCATCAATGATGACAAATCAGGCTACCGTACTTTGATCATACATCCAGATCAATCGACTTTTTTCCCGATCGGAGAAACGAACTGATAAAAACGAAAAGCGTTAGTGACGAACATCCGTATTGCTGATATGTAAAATGACAGGCACTGGCACTAAAATGAGGTCAACAAAATGGAGTTGATGTTGGCCTCCATCGGTGGATATAGACTATGGATGTGCATCACAAGCGCATGAAGGTTTCATGATCCGCAGCTTTTAGAATAAATAAATGGTATGGTATGAAAGCACAAGTCTGATCCAGGCAAAGTGCCGTACAGTCAGAGACTGCACGTGAGCTAACAAAATGTCAGGTTGCCCATGCCTAGACAGAATGACTAAACAGTCCGATTAGGGAGTGATGATCGCTCCCGCAGAGCTCACAGCGATCAACAGTACTCGGTCGATCGGCGTCAGTTGCACTCTGGCGGCGTGATCAGAGTTCAGCAATCGAGAGCCAAAACGGAGTAGTGAATCTCAAAATTAATTTGCATGAAGTATAATAGGTTCCGACTTAAAGAAATGATATTTTCACGGAATGGGGAACTGCTCATTCTGCATAGTTCCAGTGTAGAGGGCTTCCAAATGAAAGCTTTTTGGCACGGAACGGTCGCAGACGTGAAATCATGCCACGCCAAACATCCCAAGAGACCAAAGGAAAAGTACACATGTCAAATTATAAGGCACAATCTACAATGAATCTTATTGCCTCTCTTGTAATAGTCTTCCTTCCGGAGATAACGAACGCGAGAACAGATTTCCCGCGACCACGAGACAAGAAATGAACCGGTAGAACGACAAGATACATGAAACAAAACTTACGCAGTATCCCCATCGTCTATTTTGTCTCCGCCTGGCATTGTTCCTACGTGTGGTTCGATTGAGATATTGTACGAGATATTCTACTTCCCAATAACGATTCTCCTCCCATCTTTCGAAATAATACACCATATGACAATTCAATTCTAAATAGTCGTAAGTGGTTAAACGCAAGAGAAAAGAGGTCGATTTCTTTCTATCATAAATGAAAAATCGTCTCAACCATGTTTCCACGTTATGTGTCGTTCCATCATAAATTAATTTCGTACGTTGTCCACGATATTCAAATCCAAAATTTACTTCACTCGCTTCTTTTGACTCCATCCAAAACTGAATAACATGTATTACCTTCCACGCTGGGAAAGATAACACCCCATTCAGTCCGTCAGCCAGGTACTTTTCAATGATGAGGTCTGCTGAAACGTCCTGCCCAAACATTACATCGTTTACTCTGTCGACCAGAGTGATCAATATTTGGAATGCACTCTCCGCTGATGCAATTGGGGCAGTCACCGAAGAGCAGTTTAAACGCATATTGGACGGTGAACTTCCCGCTATCCTGCGCGATTCGCCTACTCTTTCAGCTCAGTAACTCCTCGTGAGGAATCTACGCTGAGATAGCAGAGACCCGGGAGGTGAAGCGGCTTTCACGGACTGTAGTCCTTCTGCCGTCTATTCAGAAGAAGAAGAAAAAAAAAAACTTTTTTGAATTTTGAAGGTCAACGTGGACGTTTGCTCCTTACGATATTTTGATATTGTTGTGGATATCGTATCTATTTCAAGATTATTACAAGAAATTTTATTCTATTTTCAACGGATTTGAACATGGTTACGACTCGTAAATCTGCAAAAGGAGATCATGCAGCACCGACTGCAAGGAAGCCTCAAGAGAATGGGGGCTCCGCTGCTCACTCTGGGGATTCTTGTCTGGTTTGTTCGAAACAGGTCGCCAATAACGCTAAAGCTGTTCAATGTGAAATTTGTCTAATGTGGATACATATTCGATGTGGTTTAATGAAGCCGGAGATGTATCGTTGGCTTCAGAAAAATTCATGCGATATTATTCGCACGATATGTAAGATATGCCAACAGATGAAAACTTACGTCTTCTAAAAGCAGCTAGAAATAAGGTCCAACAGACTGCAAGGCGATGTGCAAACGACTATTGGACTGAAGTTAGCCTCAATATCCAAAAAGCTGCGGATACCGGAAATTTTCACGGTATGTATGATGGGATCAAGAGAGCCATTGGCCCAAACAAACTTAAAACGGCTCCCATTAAGTCTTTATCTGGTAAGCCGATTGTCGACAAAACTCAACAGATGGAAAGATGGGTAGAGCACTTCTCCTCTCTCTACTCTAGGGACAGTACGGTTCTACCGCATGCACTTGAAAATGTCGAACGGTTGCCGACCATTGAACATCTAGATACCCCTCCTACTCTTGATGAGCTCAATAAGGCAATCGACCGCTTAGCGAATGGGAAGGCCCCTGGTGACGACGGAATTCCACCTGAGCTCATCAAATGCGGTAGAGCAGCATTATTACAGCCTCTTCACCATTTGCTTCTTCAGTGCTGGCAGGAGGGGGGTGTCCCACAAGAGATGCGAGACACAAAGATCATCACGCTATTTAAGAATAAGGGTGACAGAGGCGACTGCAACAATTACAGAGGAATCTCCCTTCTGAATGTTGTAGGCAAATTGTTTGCTAAAGTCTTACAGATCCGGCTGCAAGTTTTAGCTGATAGAATTTACTCCGAATCTCAATGTGGCTTCCGCAAGGGAAGATCAACCGTTGACATGATCTTCTCCCTGAGACAACTTCAAGAAAAGTGTCGGGAACAGCGTATGCCATTATACGCTGTTTTTATTGATTTAACTAAGGCATTCGACTACGTCAGCAGGGAGGGTCTTTTCAAAATGCTTGATTTGATAGGCTGCCCCCAAGGCTGCTCAGCTCGTCATTTCGTTCCACTCAGGCATGAAGGGCTCAGTCCATTTTAACGGTTGCAGTTCAGAAGCATTTGAAATTCGCCGAGGCGTCAAACAAAGGTGTGTTCTTGCTCCCACACTGTTCGGCATTTTCTTTGCTGTGCTTCTGAAGCACGCTTTTAGGACGAGGACAGAAGGCATTTACATACGCACGCGAAGTGATGGTAAGCTTTTCAACCTGAACCGGTTGAGAGCACAAACCAACCAATGTGATAATCCGTGACCTGTTGTTTGCCGACGATGCAGCCTTTATTGCTCACTCCCAAGAGAACCTACAGTCGCTAATGGACTGTTTTTCGTCGGCATGCAAAGACTTTGGCCTAACAATCAGCATGAGCAAGACCAAAGTCCTTGGTCAAGGGACTGTATCGCCACCAATCATCACTGTTGGAAACTGTCAGCTCGAACCAGTACATCATTTCACATATCTTGGTTCAACCATTGCGGATAACCTCTCGCTAGACACGGAGATTGATAAGCGGATTGGCAGAGCAGCTGTCATTCTGTCTCGATTGAACTCTCGTATTTGGGGTACCGCAAGCTGACTGTAAAGACAAAGATGATGGTATACAGCGCGTGCGTACTAAATGCTTTACTATACGGCAGTGAAACCTGGACCACCCACGCAAGACACGAACGGAAGCTGAATGCTTTCCATCTACGAAGCATCCGTCGTATCTTGAACATATCGTGGATGAACAGAGTGACTAACGCTGAGGTGCTTTCAAAAGCTGGTCTACAGAGCATGTTCACCCTATTACGTCAGCGCCGCCTGCGGTGGCTTGGTCATGTCTATAGAATGGAAAATGGTCGTATTCCGAAAGATCTACTCTACGGTGAGTTGCAATTAGGAAGTCGACCATTGGGCAGACCGCACTTGCGGTACAAAGATATTCCCAAAAGAGATATGAAAGCTCTTGACATTGACCCCGCAAGCTGGGAAGAACTTGCTCTTGACCGCTCACTTTGGAGGCATTGTGTAAAGCATCGTCTGCAAGCCGGGGAGGAGCAAATACAGCTCTTGGCTGCTTGACGCAGATCACGCCGCCGGCGTGCAACTGATGCAATACAACAGAGTTCTGACTATCGTTGCAAGCGCTGCGGGAGAGATTGTTCCTCCCGAATCGGACTGTTTAGTCATTCAAAAAGCTGCAAAACATGAAATTCATGCGATGCGATGTACATCCATGGTCGACATCGACCGACGGAGGCCAACAATGTAAGATATGCCTTCCACCGACTGGTTTCAAGTTCGCAAGTACTCAGCTTCCAGTTGACACGGCTTCTGCTAAGTCCTCTAAAGGTATTGATGGGAGTATTGTAAATAGTGGCTCATCCTCGAAGAAGGATAACCGCCACACATCTTGTGTACAACAAGTCTGCGTGCAATCTGAAGATGTACGCACCTTTGCGGAAGTGGCTTCCTCGTCTTTACTCGGTTCCAAAAACGGAATTAGTTTGGCCAGTGAAACGAACGTTCTTCAGGCCAAAGAGGTCCAGGAACCATCAAAGCTAGATAAAACTATAAAGAAGAAACACCAGAGCTTTACGACTGTTGAGAGTAGACAATCCTGCGTCATTCTTCACAATGCACCGGAGCAAACAGGTGCCTTTCCGATAGACAGGGTTAAACAGGAACGCGAGTTCTTAAATTCTGCTCTTGCCCCCCTTCCCGATAAAGGTGAAAGGGGTGTAACGGTACGCACAGCGTTTTGTCTAGGCCGCAGGCCAGCGCCAGGAGATCGCCCAAGACCGTTGAAGATTGTGTTAGACTCTGTTGAGCAAGTGACCTTACTGCTAATGAGGGGTTACAGGTTAAAGGGTAGTGAACTTCGACTCCTGCGTGATCTTTCTCCGGAAGATCGTGTGAAGATGCGAAAAGCTACTAAGGAAATTAGCGAGCGCAGAGCCGCAGGTGAAACTGATTTGCGCCTTGTGGATTTTCGGGTTGTGAGGATGAGGCCAAAAGTTCGTTGGCAACATCTGACGATATGCATTCGGAGGGATCTGGATCTTTAAAAGTGATATATTTTAATGCGAGGAGCTTGAGAAACAAACTGGATGAACTCTTTGATTGGATTAGATGGGACCCTCTAGCGATCATTGCGGTGACGGAAACCTGGCTCTCACCTGAGCAGGATGATCTCGAGCTGGCCATACTTGGATATAGACTCTTTCGCTCGGATCGAACAGACGCTGAAATCGGTGGTGGGGTTGCATTTTATTTCCAACCACATATTTCCGTCGCAGTGTTGGCTCGCTTCCAGCATTCTGCCGGTATGGCTGAGAGTATATGGTGCCGTATAAGGACTGCAGCTTCATTTGCCACGATAGGTGTCGTTTATCGTTCTCCCAATACTCAGGCAGATACTGTGATATCACAGATATGTCAGTATAGTAGATCCTCAAACTGCTTGATTATGGGGGATTTCAATGCTCCTAGTATTGATTGGACTTCGCTAGATGAAGGCTCTGGGTCATTCGAGCGGGACTTATTGGACGCTGTGGTTGATGTGGGCCTCGTGCAGCACGTTTCCATCCGACCAGAGTAGGCCCTACTGGGTGTGAGTCCATTTTGGACTTGGTATTCACTCCCACGCAGTCCGATATTACTCAGCTTCGGACTGAAGCTCCATTAGGCTGCAGTGACCATGCCACCTTAAGTTTTATGTGGAAACGCAACACTGGCTGGGTACCAGATCCAATTCCCAGAAGGAATTTTTGGAAGGCAGACGCGGGTAGGTTACGGGATGTTGCTTCATCTCTCGATTGGTCTTTCGATCAAGCAGCTGATGTTGAAGATTGTTGGCTGGTGATCCGTAATAACATTTTGACAATTATTGAGGTGGCTGTTCCGTTGTCCACACGTCGTCGTAAGGCGAAAGGTGCACCTTGGTTTGATAAGGAGATGAGGAAGCTTTTGCGGCAACGTCAAAAGCTCTGGTCGATATTCGTAAGTCGGAAAAACGCCTATGACTATTACAATTATCGGCAAGCTAGAAACCTTTGTACGGCATTAAAACGCAGGAAACGTATGTTGTACGAGCAGCGATTGGTTGACGAGTCTACTTGTGCACCAAAACGGCTATTCGCATACATTCGACGCAGCACAAAGGCGTCGCCATATATTCCTTATTTGATAGATACTAATGGGGTAGACATTACTGAGGATCAGTATCAGTATCAGTATCACAGGGCGATAGTCGACCAAGTCGAAACGAGTGCCCAGATTCTTTCGGAGGTGTGCTTGAAAACACCCACCACTACCAGGATTGATTCGTAAGTAACACAGGCGTGTGTAACTGTGAATGGAAGATGGGAGATGGCTTGAAAGCTGAAGCCATGGCTAAGCAGTATGCCTCCGTGTACTGTCTGGAAGACAGTGATCATCCTTCTGTCTCTAATAACAGTGAGGTGCTGTCTGATCTTGATGTAGATGTAGAGACTGTTAGACACCTGTTGGAACAGTTAGACACACAATCCGGGCCAGGACCGGACGGTATTCATCCGTTGGTTTTACGAGCACTGTCAGAAGTGTTGTGCGTTCCGCTGGCCAGGTTGTTTACAAAATCTGTAACATTAGGGGTCTTGCCACAAGAATGGAAACAGGGTATTATTAAACCTATGTTTAAGAGTGGGAACCCCAGTAATCCTGCTAATTACAGGCCGGTCACATTGACTTCTGTGATCGGTAAAATTTTAGAGAAGCTGATCAAAAGGAAATTAGAGCACTTTCTTGTGGAGTGTTGGCGTTGGTGTTCACAACAACATGGATTCACCAAAAATCGCTCATGCGTAAGTAATCTGCTCCTGGCGCGAGAAAGTTGATGTGCGTTGACTGATTCTGGTCAAGAGGTCGATGCCATTTTTATCGACTTTAGTAAGGCGTTTGACCGCATGCCCCACCGCCGATTGCTCGTCAAGCTGGAGGGTTTGGGTATTCAGGGTTGTCTACTAAAATGGATCGAGGCATTTAATTCAATTCAATTCGATTCAATTTTAATGGTCTAAAAAGCATATAGCTTTACAAGAAACCACAGAATAATATGACAACAACGAATAATATAACAAGCAAAAATGGGATTAGATTGCTTACTGGGCATTTCAAAAATCAAGTAAATATCCAAGGGCAGAAATTGTTTTCGATTGGTGGGATAACAAATGTAGGTATATGGTGTTAAGATGTATAGTTTTCTTCAATGCACGGGTTTAGGGTCAAATAGGCATCAAGGCTTCTCTTGAAAGTTTGCTGGTTTGGTGAGTTCACAACATTATCTGGCAGATTGTTCCAAGTAAAACAAACTCGCACGGCAAAAAAATGTCGTCTGCAGTTTAGTCTCGAGTGAGGGACAGTTAGAGTAAGTGTGTGAGCTCTTGTATTATGCGAGCTCCGTAGATTCAATAAGCATTGTAGAGGGTGATTTTCAGTATTCAAAATATTGTAAACCAGAATCAAATCGCCTCGGATACGACGACGTGGATAATCAAATAAATTCAGCGTTTTGATTCGCTCATTGTAGGGTTTCCGGCTGAGTCCAGTGACAAGTTTGGTAGCTCGATGATATATTCGTTGCAAAGTCGCAACATCTTTTTTAAGCCATGGCGACCATGCTTGAACCGCATATTCCATCGTGGGCCTGATATACGTATTTATAATACAGGGAATTGTCTGTTTTGAGAACCTACCGAAAATTCTCTTTAGGAGTGACAATTTCTGTGATGTTTTGCGATAGACGTAGTTGCAGTGGCTCGACATCCCTAGGGTGTTGCTTATTAACACACCCAAGTCCCTTTGTTCCATGGTCCACGAGAGGCTGTGTGTCCAAGAAAATACTGGTACTCCACATATTTGCCAATGTTTAACATGTGACACTTTTGGAAATTGAAAAATATGCGATTTTTTAGGGACCAAGCCTGGAGGTTGTCCAGATCCTTCTGGAGCAGTTCGCAGTCCTCCGACTTACTTATCTTAGACCAAACTTTTATATCGTCCGCGAACAGTACGATCTTGCATTTGATGAGAGCTGGTATGTCATTAGCATAAAGCGCGAAGAGGATTGGTCCGAGGACGGATCCCTGAGGCACTCCACTTGTCACGGCTACCGACTTCGATAGAGCACCGTCCACAGAGACTTGAACAAACCGATCAGTCAGGTAATTTTCTAACCATGCTAACAGACTGCCAGTGATACCACAACGTTCCAGCTTCTGCAAGAGAATACTGTGGTTTACACGGTCAAATGCTTTCGACATATCGAGGTAACATACATGGATAGTATCCCCAGCATCCACTGCTTGAGTCCAGTCGTCAAGGGTGAGGAGAAGGTTAGTGAGGCAGGAGTATCTCCTTCTAAAACCGTGTTGGGCTCCCGAAAATAGCTTATTTTCCTCAAGGTATTTGCTCAGTTTCTTGCCACGATCCTTTCGAGTACCTTGTATACGGCGGACAACAAAGTAACAGGTCTGTAATTTGCGGGCTCCGAACGCACCCCGCCTTTGAAAATCGGGGAGATTATACCAGATTTCCATTCAGTCGGTATGACACTTTGCGACAACGATTCGCAAAATAACTGAGTTAGAGGTACGCATAGAGATTGTGCACAATGCTTGAGTATATTCGGGGTAATTTTATCACAACCAATGGATTTTTGGGATTCAACGATTGTAGTGTTCCCAGCACCTCTTCTTTGCTGATGGTTATTGTGTCCAATGGTAGAGGATGCGTTATTTCTGGATCCATTTGTATATTCACGCTTTCCTTTGGATAAAATACTGTAGCATAATAATTTACCAAAGCATCCGCGGTGTCAGCTGCATTTGTGGTCATTCCAGTGGGCGTCCGCAAGGCCGCAACTCCTGGTTTCACTGAACACTGCTTGTTCACAATCTGGTAAAGAAGCTTGGGATTCCGTTTCATTTTAGACATTATGACAGCTTGTTACTGTATTTTGTCTTCAGCAATAAGTTTGATGACCTGGTTTCTTAGTTTTCTAAAGGTCTCCCACGTGGCATCGGTGGTTAACTGGCGATGGTTAATCCAAGCCTTATTTCGCAGTTTAATCCATTTCCGAGTGCGACTGCGGATTTTAAATTCGAATGCCTTTCCACACTGTTTTGGTACGAATGCCGAGTGTGAGTTGATTTCCCGGTGTAGATTGGTCAAAATGCTACACCACTGCTCTTTTACTCCTATGCCTTCAATTTGCCAATCGTTAATCAAACTTAGGGCGTTTGATAATTTTGATAGGCATACCTTTCTGATGAATTTTGTTCTATCGTTTGCTCGCTCTGCTCGACATAGGTAGTCAAAATTCAAGACCAAATGGTCGCTCGAACCTAGCGGACAATCGTATGTAATGCTTTCGACGGAGTCCTCTTCAGTTGTCAAGATAAGATCGAGCATTGAAGGCATATCTCTCCCTCTGTATCTTGTATTGCTTTCAACGTGATTATACAAAGGAATTTCGTCAAACAGCTGCTGGAAGATGGCAGCAGTGGAGGTGTGAGAAATTTTGTTCGTCTTCAGCAAGTTAGGCAGTTTAAAGTCTCCCATAATCAAGATTCTGGTATGATATCTCGAGACATTCAAGCGTAGCTTGTCGAGTAGGTTCGTATTATACACTTCCGGCGCTGATGGTGGGCGATAAATTACGCCGATTGTGCAATCATCGCCTGTAGCCGTTGTCAACAAACACCATAGCGTGTCCTGAAGCACCAAGTCGGAATCCTTCATTTCTCTGCACTTGAGTCTCTGATCATAATAGAGTGCCACACCTCCTCCACGTGATGCACGGTCTAGCCGGAGCAGTGACATGCCAGCAATTCCTAACTCACAATCGTGGATTTCCGGGCTCAGCCAAGTTTCGGTAATGGCGATTAGCTGAGGTCGTTTAGTCTCAAACCGAGCGACAAGTTCGGCAAATTTGTTAATCAAGCATTGGGCTTTGGTATAGAGGCATCCAAGAACAGTTTTGATAGGCAAAGATGGATGGTGTCGTGTGATGTCATAGTCTGAGACAACCGTCATTGTCACGCCGACTCTGGAAGAGTCGGCACTGTTCTGTTTTTTGACAAGTTAAGTAGCATATCGGTCGTTTCAGGTTGAGAGGCGCAAATCGAGTCCTCTTTTTGGCCGAAAAAGATTTCTTTATCTGGCTTCAGTCCACTCTTGGGAGTCAGTTGGGGTGGCTTTGCGTTCGATTGCTGATTTTGTGTCCCAGCTGAAGATTCATTTCTTGGTTCAGTTGATAGGGCTTCATCAATCCTGACAGTATTTAATGCAGAATGGGCTGCATTTATATCAGTGTTTATGTGGTCGCTAAGGATTACACCTTTTGGGATTTTGTGTTTCCAGCTTTTCCAGTTGGAACGTACAGTATCAACCATAGTACTCATTAGGAAGTTTATTTTCAATGGACGTGGCCCATTACCTTTGTATTTTGCTGAGGAAGGCAGTCTAAAAGTATCCACGACAACGGCGTTTTCGACGAAAATGGTATCAGCCAGAAAACTCCATTGCCTGTAGTCATGCTCAGCTCGCTCGTTAGCCTCAGGATTGTCTGCCAGTTCTGGAACTCCGAGGATGATGAGATTGCGATTAGATGTCTTTCTTTTGTCGTATGTATTGTTCCTCCTTTCGGACCATGGAATATCAACATGAATACGAATATTCAGTGAATTGTTAGACCCAAGTAGGTAAGAATTTAGTAATACGTTTTCCAGGTCACGCTCATTTTCTAAGTTAACCCTCAAAAGTCTGGGTTTATCCTGATGAGGTGAATCACGCCGTCTAGTTAAACGAGTCAATGCTAACGGCACTACAGTTCCAATTTTCATAAGTTCACACAGTTCCTTCCATTTTTCTTCATCATGCCTTTGACGGTCTTTGAAGAGAGTGCATTCTGGCTCAGGAACGTCAGTACAAATGACACTCAGAAAGTGTGCCTTGCGATTGGTGGAGATGTTATTTCGTTTCACCAAAGCATTATCTGTTTTGGGATCAGTATGTTGTTTAACGGCTCGCTTTTCATTCTCGGATTTTGTTGAATTTGTTTCAGACCTTTTCAATCATCTCAGGGCGGTCAAACCGTGTCGAGGTGAATGGAGTTTTGTCTTCAGAGATGATAGCAGGCTCCGGAGTGCCGCAGGGATCTGTCCTTGGCTATTGTTATTCAAAGTTTTCGTGAATGATATTCCAGACGCGGTAGCGATCGATTGTCATTTATTCGCGGATTATCTGAAACCGTGGGCCTCTGTCAGTTCCTGCGATGGCCACAAGCAACTGCAACAAGCAGTTGATGACTTAGTCAGTTTGACACATCGCTGGTCACTGCCTATCAATGAGGACAAGACAGTGGTCATGCGCATAAACTCCGATGACACTGGTAGTAAATACTTTATTGGAGGTAAGCTCATTAGAGCGGTGACGGTCGAGAAAGACTTAGGGATTCTGGTTATGGATTCCTTGAAGTCGAAGGCTGACACTTGTCGGAGAATAGGCAGCGCTACCACGATGCTCTGGGCTATTCGGCGTTCCTTTGCGTCTAATACCCCGCAAATGTTCCAGACACTTTTCTCTGTGTACATTCGTCCTCTGTTGGAATATGGGCTACCTGTTGCATTTCCTCAGTCCAAAGGCAAATGCGACTCCTTGGAGAGGGTACAAAGGAGGGGCACGAAGATGGTTTGTGGAATGCGCCAACTGGCGTACGAGGATAGGATGAGCTTGCTTAAACTCTACCCCCTAGATTTTCGAAGGGAAAGATATGACCTGCTTCTGACACGCCATATTCTTCTCGGTCAATATGGATACGAGTTCCTCCAGTACTTCCGATTAGTAGGCGAGTCGAGGACTCGTGGACATGACTTTAAGTTGCAGAAGCCTAGAAGGCTGAAGCTGAGTAATGCGAGCACGCTATCCACGCAGGTGGTGAACACTTGGAACTCTCTACCGAAAGAGCTCCTGTCTCTACCATCTGAACAGCTATTCAAAAGCGCGTTGGATCAGCATTTGTTGAGACGGATGGACTTGATCCCCGGAGTGATATAGTGGTGTTCCTCTACTCTCAGGGTTTGCCTTGTCAGCAGAAGTCACCCATGTCTATTATTGTGATGAAGCTCAAACGGGATTTTATCCCTTCTGCTTTCGTTTCAGAAGAAGAAGAAGAATAAAAACGATGCGGGTAAACCGATAACAAAAACCTTGAAGTTCGGTTCAGTTCACTTCAGTTGCACAGGACAGTACGTGGCGAACGAGCCAATCGAGCGTACAGAATTTCTTTCGGTGGAAAGCTGCAGAGAAGCAACCACCACTGCCAAAGCGTTTATTCTTATTGTGGTTTGGATATCCTGGACGATCGCGATGCCAAGGGATTATCCGGGTTGTATTTAGGAAGCACCACGTAATGAATGATGCTGGAGAGATAAGAATACATTTCTCCTCACCAGTACGGTGAGAGGTCAGCTAAAGAAGAGTTGTGTATTGAACAAACAGAACTTCAGCATTTAATTACTCACCAAACAACGATAAAAATGGTGAACAACCTAATCTTGCATAAAAATTAGGGGGATAATTCAGGAAAAGCTTACCCCAGATGCGGTCCGAACCCTGCTCAAAACTTGCGACAGAACAGTTCAGTTCATATATATACATTTCATATATACTTTTCAGTTCAAGTTCAAGTTGAACAGGGCTGACCGTGGCTAAAAGCCAATCCCGCTCCCAGATTTCCTTCGACGGTATGCAGTTGAGCACCCGGCACTCCGATATCGAGTATTGTAGCAACCTGTAATTTCCCTTGCTTTCCAATTGTATTTTCGTTTCCCTCGATGCTTGCTTTAATCAGCAATTTGTACATACTTATCTTTGTATCATTTTCATCCATTAACTTAGAAATTATCGTTTTGTTCCGATAATCGATATTGCCATATCGATCTATCGATTCCTTCTTGTCCTATTCATTCATAGACTATTGATCTCCTGTTTCGTTAAATGAGTTGTCGTTACTCATCCTTTGTATCGCATTCCGTAAATAATCATTAATTAACAATATACTTCGGTCTGTGCGTCTCCTGGTTCTGCTATTGTTCGTGGTGCTGCACAGCTGGTTGTTCGTGAATCGAGACGGTTAACGGCAATATTAACGTGTCACCGGATCTTCAAGCTTTACGCATTATTCGTTCCTGATTGATGTGACACAGGAGTTTTGAAGTTGAATCAATTTGTATGTGTGTGGATAATTGCACCGGACACTAAACCTTCACTTTCCGTGAGTTCGTCCATTCTACCTGCGTTCAATATAACATTTACTGTTATACCTTGCACATATCCACTACATAATTGGTGAGCCCGAACTCGCTCAGAACTCCCATATATTTTTTTCAATTTTGCCATAATGTCTTTCGAACCTACTGACAGGTCCGATTCTCAATTAAATGTTATTGAAGGCAACACTCTAGCTTTTGATCCAGCTAACCAACACATTTGGTTCATTCAGCTCGGAGGAATGTTTCGTTTTTGACGGATTACTAAAAAGAAACTATGTTTCCCTTCGTACAACCCCAGCTACCGTCGCATATTGCGAAAGAAGTTCTAGACGTTCTTGATCCGATACCAGTAAATTCGCCTTATGACACCCTGAAAGCCGCTGTTCTGAAACGCACTATGCCTTCTGACGAGGCGAGGTTAAAACAATTACTTGCCGGTGTAGAGATCGGGGACAGAACTCCGTCACAATTTGTGCGACACGCGTTCTCTTGTGGGTAACACCTAGTTGGATGATTCCGTATTACAGCAACTCTGGTTGAATCGTTCACCATCCAGTACTAAAGCTATCCTTGCTGTATCTGTCGATAAATTTGGTCTAGACACTCTAGCTGAACTCGCCGACAAAATCCACGAAACTTTAGGCGGAACCAACGTTAATCAGGCAGCCAAAGCGAGTTACATATCAGAGCTAGAAACCTCCATAGAAACGTTGACCAGAGAGCTCTTATCATTACAACTCACAATCTCTAACACGGAACGTTCTAAAAATTCCCGATCCATACTTCGCCATCGATCCAGAAGTAGAAGCCACTCTCGCCCTCGCGATACCAACTGGTTTTGCTATTTCCATCGCCGTTTCGGAAACGCCGCGCGTAACAGCCGTCCAGGTTGTGAACACCCTAACGCACACACAGTCACAAAGTCGGGAAACCAGGCTGCCAGTCAGTAATGGAGACGGCTGCTCCTAGCAAACTCGCTAGTCGCCTCATGTATGTATATGATGCGTCGAATGAACTTAACTTTCTCGTGGACAATGGTGCCGAGGTTAGCGTTTTACCGCGTAGCTGCAAAAAACGTGACTTACGTCCATCAGGCTTCACACTGCAGGCGGCTAACGAATGGAAGATCTTAACCTACGGTGAGAAACTCGATCTCGGACTCAGACGTGAATTCCCCTTCCTCTTCCTGATAGTCGATGTGCAGAAGCCTATCATCGGTATCAAATTCCTGACGAAATACGGTCTCGTAGTCGATCCTTGACGCCGACGGCTACACCACAATGTCACGTCACTTAACGTGTCCGGAAAAATCTGTTCCATCACATCACCTGGTCTGCGAATTTTCGTCCCGGATGGTGCCACTTACAGCGATGTCTTGCGCGACTTCCCGAGCCTAACACGCCCAGCACCATACACGGAGCGACCTACCCACGATGTTCAACATCACATCGTCACCAAAGGGCCTCCAGTTTTTGCTTAAGCCCGAAGGCTGCCTCCAGAAAAACTTAAAGCAGTAAAATGCGAATTTGAACATATGGCTGCATTAGGTATAATCGGACCGTCAACTAGCCCGTGGGCATCGCCGTTACATATGGTCGACAAGAAGAACGGCGATTGGGGACCTTGCGGAGATTATCGTGCGTTGAATAACGTTACCCAATCCGACCGCTACCCTATTCCGCACATTCATGATTTTTCGCTAAGCCTCGACGGAAAATCTGTTTTCTCTAAATTAGACCTCGTACGTGCGTATCACCAGATCTCCATGGCAACTGATGACATTGCCAAGACTGCTGTAATTACACCTTTCGGTCTTTTCGAATTTCTTCTTATGCCCTTTGGTTTGCGCAACGCAGCACATTCTTTTCAACGTTTCATGGATCAAGTTCTTCGTGGTCTTGACTTCGTCTTTGTGTATATCGACGACGTGCTGGTCGCTAGTTCATCACGTGAAGAACATGTACGACACCTCCGCGAAATCTTCCAGCGTTTTGCCCAATACGGTGTTAATATCAATCCCGACAAATGCGTTTTCGGTCAGTCGACTATCGATTTTCTTGGCCATAGGATTGACAGTGATGGTATAAGCCCGTTACTCGAAAAACGCAGTCAATAATTAAATACCAAATGCCTCAATCCGTCAAAAGTTTACGTCGATTTCTCGGCATCGTTAACTACTACGAAAGTTTTATCCCCAACGCCACCAACATACTCCATCCACTTACTGATTTTCTCAAAGAAAACCTGTTGTATAGCTAGTGAACGAACGACTGGGGTGACGTGATTATTGTCAGCCGTACAATACAAGAAAATTTAAATCATTTGGAGGTTGTATTTCAACGCTTAGCTGAATATGGATTTCATGTCAAGTGTGAAAAATGTTCATTCGGTATGCCTGAAATTACATATTTGGGAACGGTCATAGATAGTATGGGCAGAAGGCCAGATCCGTCGAAGATCGCTTCCATGGAAAAAATGCTGGCACCTTCCAATAAAGCAACGCTACAGTCTTTTTGGGTTTGGTTAATTACTATCACAACTTTGTACCCAATATGTATGAATTACGAGCGCCACTCAATAATCTACTCAGGCAGACAGCTAAGTGGGAGTGGTCGAAAGAATGTCAACAGTCATTTGAACGAATGAAGGAAGTCCTAAAATCTGATCTTCTGCTGACGCATTATGACCCTAGACTACCCATGATAGTGGCGACCGACGCTTAGGAATACGGAATTGGAGCAGTCTTACTACACAAAATGCCTGACGGTTCACAAAAGGCATCTCGCTCATTGACCACACCAGAAAGGAACTACAGCCAAATAGAAAAAAGGCTAGCAATAGTGTTTGCAGTTCGAAAATTTCACAAAATGCTTCACTTCTTTCAATCTTCGGAGTTAAAAGTTGGGTCCCAGTTCACACAGCCAATCGATTAAAAGGCTGAGCCACGATACTCTTTGGATATGATTTCAACCTCAAATTCGTAAATACCAAGAGTTTCGGGCACGCAGATGAGTTGTCAAGATTAATCTCAACGCATAGTAACAATATTCCAGAAGAAGAAACAATAATTGCTAACGTCACGGATGAAAATGATCAGGACACATACGCAATCTTTAAACAAGCTTTGAAACAAATACCAATCACGTTTGATCGAGTCAGCCAAGAAACATCGAAAGATGAAACGATTCAAGCAGTCCTGCAGTCTATGAAGTGTGGTTGGCCTGCCATATTAACTGATAAAAACTGAAGGAGTTTGCAAAAAGGAGACTTGCTCTCGCTGACGTTCAAGGATGTCTTATGATGCAGAATCGTGTTGTTATCCCTGAAGTCTTACAGCAAGCGGTACTTAAACAGTTTCACATGGACCATCTAGGAATCAGTCGCATGAAAAGCATTGCTCGAAGTTACACTTACTGGCCGTTTATGGACCAACAAATGGAAACATTTGTTAGAGAATGTCAGAGTTGTTGCATGACCGCTAAAATGCCTCGAAAATGTGAGCTTAGCCCTTGGCCAATACCAGAAGGTTCATGGTTACGAATCCACATTGATTTTGCAGGTCCTATTGAAGGTATATATTACTTCGTCATTGTTGATGCGCATTCAAAGTTGCCCGAAGTGTTTCTAATGAGAGTTGCCTCAACTCAATCTGTGCTATCCACTCTTAAAAATCTATTTTCGAAATTTGGAGTGCCCGAGACGATTGTGTCCGACAACGGCTCATAAGTTACATCTTCTGTGTTTGAGCAGTTTTGCAGCTCGCGCGGGTCACGACTTCTTGAACACATTTTTATTATCTTACAGATCAACACCGAAACATGCCACTAACGATAACATGTCGCCAGCAGAACTATTTCTGGGAAGGAAGCTGAGGCAGATATTTGATGCCATGAAACCAGTAACTGTGCGACAACCGGAATATAGTCATAAGATGAAACATCAGTTCAACAAACATCATGGTGCAAAACAGAGAAGTTTTAACATTTGGGATACAGTTTATGTACGTAATATGCGATACAATATGAAGGATTGGTTACCAGAAACAATAGTCAAGAAAGTTGGAAAAGTTATATACAAAGTACAAGTTGGTAACCTAATATGGACACGCCATATAAGCCATTTGAGACCGCGAAACGGTGAAGTAGCGAAGGCAAATATCTCCTCGGATACGATTCCACTTGAAATTTTAACTCGAATTTTTAACCCGACCACAACCACGAAACGAAGTACCCAACAATACGCCACCTACAAAACGCCGTTTTTCAACTCGTACCAGACACCCTGTCACTCGTTTATTAGTCAACCCGCGATACCCGCGTTATGAATCAATCGTCCCGTATTAATTTTTTTTCAACAAGGGGAGGTGTTTTATTGCTAGTAAACGAACTATCGATTAACCAACAATGAAGATCGATTGTGAGTTGAAATTGTTATTTTCGCTCATTGTGTGATATTTACTCGCTCCCTGATTTTGTGATATTTATTCATTCGGCCAATACACGAGTTCCAGTTCGGTTGTGTTTTCTGACTGACGGTTGGGCCAGTGCAATACCCTTACAGATATAATAAAACCCAAAAAATTGTCCATCACTGCTGCGAAGAATCTGCTTTCGTCAAGGTTAAAGAACTTCTGAGCAACGTTACCGCTTTGAGTCACATAAAAACCGACGAAAACCTACACTTGGTTCTGAAAACGCCTCACAGGCTGCAGTCGGAGCCGTCCTACAACAGGAATTCAACGGTCGATTCAAGCATATCCACCTGGATATTGTCGGTCCTTTACCCGTTTCCAGAATTTATAGCTATATCTTGACATGCGTTGATAGATACACTCGCTGGCCTATAGCAGTCCCAATTCGTGATACCCCCGACAGATAACATCGCACGAACATTCGTCGATTCATGGATATTCATTTTTGGTGTACCCGCAACTATTAATACAGACAGAGGATTGCAATTCACAAGCGCTTTGTTCCGTGAACTAAGTCGTTTACTAGGATGTGATCATGTGCGTACTACTGCATATCATCCTGCAGTCAATGGTCTAGTCGAACGTGTCCACCGTTAATCGAAAGCTGCTATTACCGCTTGTTCTGGATCAGAGTGGTCTGAACGTCTTTCTATCATACTTCTCGGTATTAGAAACACCGTTGAAGAGGACATCGGTTGTTGCCCCTCAGAATTGATATTTGGTACAACACTGAGACTGCCCGGTGAGATGATACTGGATACCCGCACTACTGGTGAAATCGACCCAGGATCTTACTGCTCGAGACTCAGGAAACACTTCCAGGCTATCGAACCAGTACCGACCCGCGTTGCTGACCGCCCTTCATTCATCCATAGCGACCTCAAAAATTGCCCCCATGTCTTCGTTCGAGTTGATGCTGTCAGAAAGCCATTACAAACTCCGTACGAAGGACCATTTAAAGTAATCGACCGCAAACCCAAATATTTCGTTTTGTCACGCAACGGCGTTGAAGACACAGTGAGCATAGATCGCCTAATACCTGCATACATCGAGGAAAAGCCATCACAAGAAGCTACCCCGTCGACCCCACATACACAACCTATGAAGACGTTATATCCAAGCGACCCTCACCCATCCTGTCTACCCCTTCATCTCTTCAAACACGTGACGGCCGTAGAGTGAGGTTCCCCGCAAGACTGTTTGAATACATACCATAGAGAGTGTATCGAGCATCATCCGTTGACTCACGCTCTCGGGGCGAAGTTCTGTAGCAACCTGTAATTTCCCTTGCTTTCCAATTGTATTTTCGTTTCCCTCGATGCTTGCTTTAATCAGCAATTTGTACATACTTATCTTTGTATCATTTTCATCCATTAACTTAGAAATTATCGTTTTTTTCCGATAATCGATATTGCCATATCGATCTATCGATTCCTTCTTGTCCTATTCATTCATAGACTATTGATCTCCCGTTTCGTTAAATGAGTTGTCGTTACTCATCCTTTGTATCGCATTCCGTAAATAATCATTAATTAACAATATACTTCGGTCTGTGCGTCTCCTGGTTCTGCTATTGTTCGTGGTGCTGCACAGCTGGTTGTTCGTGAATCGAGACGGTTAACGGCAAGATTAACGTGTCACCGGATCTTCAAGCTTTACGCATTATTTGTTCCTGATTGACGTGATACAGGAGTTTCACGTTGAATCAATTTGTATGTGTGTGGATAATTGCACCGGGCACTAAACCTTCACTTTCCGTGAGTTCGTCCATTCTTCCTGCATTCAATATAACATTTACTGTTATACCTTGCACATATCCACTACAGTATAGAGTTCGTACTTTTCACACGTTCTTGTTTCCGAATATCTGGAAAGTAAGGTATGGTTTCTCTTCACCAGCACGGTGAAAGGTCAGCTATTCAGGAAACAATGCAATAATAAGTGTGAACAATGTGTGGTGTATAAAATCACTAGCCTAGTCGAGGTAAAGTGAAACACAGTCATAGACTGTGGGCTTATTTGCTGTTAGGTTGTCCAGGCCTAGACAGATATGATAAAATTGTAAAAATATTAGACAATGTGCGGAAATATGATACACCATTTAACGTCTAATTCCCCTTTAAAGCTCAACACATTTGAGAGGCTTACTATACAATGTGAGAGCTTGTTCCAGAAGTTGAACACACGGTTGCTGAAAAAGTGCTCACGTGCCAGCAAACTGAGCCTACTCTTAAGACGTTTCATAGAATTACCCCTTGTAGCTGCTTCAGGGGCAAGTTGAAGTATTTTAGTAATATTATCACCCGTGAGACCCTTTAGAATTTTGAAGGCTTCCATTAGGTCACCTCGCAGCCGCCGTCTCTTTAGTGAGAACTAACTGAGGTCCATTAGTCTAGTCACATAGGTTTTACCTGTCTGACCCTCAACCATTCAAGTCGCAAGACGCTGGACCCTTTTGAGACATGCTATATCCTTTTTTAAGTACGGTGCTTAGGATTAAACGCAGTATTCTGAGTGAAGCCGCACGACTACTTTGTATAAAGGAATGAAGATTGAAGGTTTTCGGCAAGATAACGCTGAGCGAATTCTGAACAATTCTCTGCAAGCCTTGTTTGCAGCTTCGGCACATTGAGTAGCCCATTCAAAATTGCCTGTTATAGTAATGTCAAGATCCTTCACTTTCTGAGCAGCCGCTATTTTGATAGTTCCTTCACCAACTTCTAGTTGTGTTGTCGCTAAATCTGTCGTCAGAAGACAGCTCTTCCCAAGTTTAGTGGCAAGTCCCAGGTCTTTGTCTACTCGATTACTTTTTCTAAATCAGAGATAAGCGTATCTCTACTGTCCGTTCGTAGGATCTCAACGTCATCAGCAAACAGAAAGCAGCGTTAGATCAAGCAGGCTGCCAGGTTGTTTACAAAAATAAGAAAAAGTAATGGACCAAGCACCGAGCCTTGAGGCACTCCACTAAAAATCAGTGATTCCTCCGAGCACACCCCTGCAATTCCAACATAGTTAGTGCGATTAGTTAAAAAGCTGTCTAACCGTTGATGTAGGTCACCTGTGACGCCACACATACTTAGTTTGTGCAGAATGTACCTAAGGTTCACTGAGTCAAATGCATTTTGAAAATCAAGATAGCAGACTTCGACTACTCTCCCTTTATCGAGGCGTAATGTCACTTCGTCAAGCAAGCTTAGAAGATTAGTTAGGCAGGACCTTTCTGTCCAGAATCCGTGCTGGGCATCGGATAGTAAGGAATTAGCTACCAAATATTTACATACCTGGTGCCGAATGATTTTTTCCAAGCACTTACAAAGAATGCTTGTCAGGCTTACTGGCCTGTAGTTGCGTACATTTGAAATGGGACCCTTTTTTGTATATGGCTATTACCGCCGCTCGTTTTCAATCATCCGATAGATTACCCTGGAGTAAGGTAGCTTCGAAAAGATATCTGATTGCCAGGCTAAATATATTCGCGAGCGGTTGAAAAATAGCCGCATGTATACTGTCGGGGCCAGCTAACTTTGTTTTATCCAGCTGCGACAGTACTTTGGTGACCATTTCATGATTAACCTCCACCGAGCTAAAAGGAGGTGCTCTGCACTCGTGAGTTTCTAAGCAGTCACCTGAATCGCGCTGATAAACACAGCAGAAGAACGAATGCAACGCATCAACTTTTTTCGGTGCAGTCAAAGCTGTATTGCCATCGTCCAGCACAAACGTACCTTTTTCATCTCTTAATGATCGCTTGGACTGAACATAGCCATAAATAGCTTTCAAGTTAATCTTTGCTTTCTTGGCAAGTCGGGATTCGAAGTCCCTTCTAGCTTTCATTTGCAGCGCCACAGCTGAATTTCTGGTCTGTATGTACTGCCCTCTAGATCTGTGAGTTCCACCGAATTAGTAAGCCCTCCAGCAACGGTCACGACGTCTAATAGCCTTGCGAATAAACGCGCTCCACCTGGGTGGTTTTCCTCGCGTTCTCACTGGATGTAGAGGAGCAAAATTATCTTGTAGTTGTGGAAGGTGCATTTTTATAATATCTCACCTAATTTCTACACTAATTTCTAATTCGTCTGTTCCCAACTCAGATTCATTGCTTTAGTTTGTAGTTGAACGATGTCCATTCGACCAAAGTCTCGGGACATCTTTACTTGGGGACTAGGATGCACTAAAGTCCAGTCAAGAAGAATTACAGCGTAGGCGATCTTGCTTAGTGAAGAAAAGTATTTGATTCCATAAATATCACTTTCATCAGACGATAGAAACAAATATAAAGTTGACGGAGTATGTCCTGTCCTAAACCTTGTATGTTCCCTGACATGTTAATAAAAGGCCTTGACATGAAACCAGTCTAGATTTTGCGACTCAACTGACTGTAGTTAAGGAATTTCAGTACGCCAATCAATGCCCGGGAGATTGAAGTCTCCTACAATGAGTAATGCGTTGCATTGCCTTTTTAGTACTTCCAATATGTCCATCAGTTCAGTTCAGTTTGCACAGGACAGTATGTGGCTAACGAGCCAATCGAGCGTCAGAATTTCTTTCAGTGGAAAGCTGCAGAGACGCACCCACCACTGCCAAAACGTTTTTTTTCTTTTTGTCTATTGGAAATCTTCGGCAATCGCGACGCCAAGAGATAATCCGTGTTGTATTTATGAAGCACCGCGTAATAGCCGATGCTGGAAAAAGAAAAAAGCAGTTTCTCTTAACCAGCACGGTGAGAGGTCAGCCGAAGTAGCATCGTATATAATAAATAAAAACAGAGAACTATAGCCCTTACTTTATTTACGGGATAACGGTTGAAGATGAACTGCATAAGCTTGTATAGCAATTAAGGAGAGAATATAGGAAAAAACATACCCTAGTTGTGGTCTAAATCCTGCCTAAAACTCGAGACGGTACTGCAGGATAAATGTTCTTATGGTAGAATGTTTCAGAAGTTCACAACCCTAAGGCTGGAAAAGTGTTCCCTGGAATATAGCTGACATCGTTTCTTAGCAGTTTTAAGTGAATGGCCCCGGGTGCCCAGCTCGAGAGCCTAAGGTAAAGAAGTCGTTCATTGGCACGCCACTCAAACGCTTTAAGATCTCAAAGTTTTCTATTAAGTCACCTCTTAAACGAAGGCGCTTAAGGGAGAAAATATCGAGAGACATTAGGCGCGCAGTGTACGATTTCTTTCGCTGAACCTCAATCATGCGAGTTGCGAAGCGCTGTACGCTTTCAATTCGAAGGATGTCCTTTTTGTAGTGAGGACACCACGCCTGAACACAATATTCGAGATGCGGCCGAACTATTGCCTTGTACAGTGACAGGAATACATTGCGTCTTCTGCTCGATAGCACTGATTTCAGCCGAAAAAGTACCTTGCGTGCACGCTGAGCCGCAGCGGCACATTGGTCCTCCCAGTTGAATTCATCCCTAACCAGTACTCCCAAATACTTAACACACTGTGCGGCGTTAACACTGAGGGAATTCTTCGCCACCTTGACCGAAATCTTGTCAACCAGTGCTGACAAGAGTTGGCTCTTATTTAGGTTCAGTGGGCGATCCCACTGGTATGACCAATTTATGACCCGCTCAAGGTCGTGCATCAAGGTATCTTCATCCGTTGATCCGATGAACTTCACATCATCCGCGGAAATGAAGCATGGGCACTTCAAAGCAGACGATAAGTCATCGATGAAAAACAGGAATAGAAGAGGACCGAGTGCCGACCCTTGGGGTACATCACTGATTGCGTCGGTTTGATTCGACAGCGTGGATCCTACCCTAACTCGGAATGTTTTTCCCGTAAGGAAGGCCTTTATCCAAGCAATTAGACTACCCCGTATGCGTTTGCTGCTAGCTTAATCTCTAGAAGGCGGTGATTTACGGAATCGAAAGACTTGTTGAAGTCTAGGTAGAGGGATTCGACAGGCTACCCTTCATTCATCCTTTCAGTGGCAGTATTAAGAAAACTAAGAAGGTAAGTCAGGCAGGATCTACCCTTAAGAAATCCATGCTAAGTTAAACTCAACAGAGAATGCCGACAAAGATACTGACAGATTTTGTCATGCAGCAGTTTTTCAAATACTTTCGAGACGATGCTAGTCAGGCTGACAAGTCTATAGTTACCAAGAGTTTACCTGCAACCACCCTTGTGTATTGGCACGACTATGGATTCCATTCATTTACTGAGAACAACTCCTAGTTGCAGGCATGAATTAAAGAGCTGGCAAAACGGTTCGGTAAGCACTGAGGCATGATTTTTAAGCATAATTGAGTAGATGCCATCTGGTCCCTCAGATTTGTTGACCCGAACACGGATAATTGCGTCAACCACGTCAGTCTAATTAAAGGACAACTCATCTAATACATAGACCCTAGGTGTCAGGTATAGCAGACCTGACGGTGCGTTTGAAAAATTATACCGTCGTTGAACGCTACTGAAAAACCCTGAGAAGGCAGTCGCCTCAGACAGGTTGGTATCAGCTACTTTTCCGTCCTCCAGTTTCAAATATCCGAGGCATCTCCTAGTTTTTCCTTTTAAGTGTGCGTAGCTATAAAACTTTTTCGGGTTTGATTTAGCATCCCTAGCTAAAGATAACTCAAAATTCTGTTTGAGCACATGCTGTAATTCAACACAGGCATTCCGAGCGGTTTTGTAGCGGGGCCGAGAACCAGAAGTAAGGGATAGCTTATATTGCCGACATAGGCGATCCCGTTTATGGGTAGACCTACGGACTAGAGGATTCTACCAGGGTGACCTTTGATGCCTTCTCACACACAGCAACGGATCGTGCTTGTCTTGTAACTCGTATAGATACTTACAAATTCTATCACAGTTTTCAATTACATTCGAATCGATAGATAACTGAAGGGAAGATTCTGAGGAGTGAACCCCATTCTACAAGCCTAAACTTGCGTCTAGCACGAGAGAAAGGTTTGCGAAAACGCCTTGGAATTCCAAGAATAAAACATTTATTTATTTATTTATTTATTTAATATCGCTTCGAAGTTTATCATTACGTGATCACTTTTGCGGAGCGGCGGTAGGTCCTTTAAATGCCTAATGGCCACTAACTTGTCTTTTAACTCGCATAGATACTTACAAATTCTATCCCAGTTTTCAATTACATTCGAAACGATAGATAACTGAACGGAAAATTCTGAAGAGTAAACCCGTCTACAAGCCTAAACTTGCGTCTAGGACGAGTGAAAGGTTTGCAAAAACGCCTTGGAATTCCAAGAATAAAACATTCATTTATTTATTTATCTATTTATTTAATATCGCTTCAAAGTTTATCGTTAAGTGAACACTTTTGCGGAGCGGCTGTAGGTCCTTTAAATGCCTAAAAGCTACTAGCTGGGACGACAATACCAGGTCAAGACTGGATGAAGTGCATCCACGGCAATCATTGACATACTGATGCAGCGCATGATTATGGAGCTATTCGAAAAAGGTATCAGATTGCTGGGTGACTACACCAGTGGGGACATGCCAATCTATGTCTGGAAGGTTGAAATTGTTATATCCCGAACAGGATAAAAAAGGCTCAACGCGCACAACAGAACTCTATTGAACAAAGTGACATGATTTGAACAAGTTTGCGATCAATATTAACGGACCAATGAGAGTAGAGTTGTAAGCGGATTTCAATCGATACACTGTATGCGCGTGTGGGTGCATGACCGCACGCTAAGTCAAATATAATGTAGATATGCTGCCTGTAACATCTTCCTCCTTGTATTTATATTTGCACAATCTGATACAGATATGGTGCCGTTCAACATAAACAATGAGATGTACAAAGCGATAAAGGGGGTAAAATTTGGGTAGAAACAGTGAGAGGGGAACAGTGGGTAATTTTCTGTCCATTTACACACATCAATTTTTTGAATTTTTTGAATTTTTTTGATGAAGTTTTTGAACAGTAGAGAATGTCAGGGAGTAATAGAGATGATGCACTCTTTCCATTGATGTCGGTTCATTGCCATCGTTGCCAATGTGTCGAGCCATACACTCTCCCCTTCTCTTGCACCACATCCAGGCAAGCGCGCTCGTCAAACCCTAGCCAGACCAGAAGTGAGCCTTTTCAAGCCACTCTTCCATGTTAGTGGCTGACCGTCAGCCACTTTTTTCCAGTCTGTACCAGCTGACGCATAAAGCGCTCGGCGTGGTAACCGTTCGGGTTTCATGCGCAATACGTGCTCAAACCAGCGGAGGCGACGTCGGTTAATGGCTGTCTGAACACTAGTGCCGTTGCTTCCTACGACGCGGCGCCTGACCTCGGAATTGCAAACGTGGTGTTGCCACCGTACGCGAGCAATCCTACGCAAACAACGTTGGTCGAAAACCTCAAGCCTCCTAACATCTTCGGAGCGAACTGTCCAACATTCACTCCCGTATAGCAATACTGTCCTTACCGAGGTGGAATATATCCGTCCTTTAATTCCCAAGCTTCAATCACGTCTCTTCCAGAGGCACTTGAGTTTAGCGAATGCCATTCTGGCTTTAGCAATTCTGGACGTGATTTCCTTCTCTATCCGACCCCCAGCAACCACCAGACTTCCTTGGTATTTGAACTGCTTAACATGATCGAGAATCCGATCATTTATAGCGAAAGTTAACAGTTCACCAGACCAGTCCTGAAGGAGCACTTTACTCTTGATTGGCGAGAAGAACAGCCCGTACTTGGATGCCTCCATTGTCATCATATCCAAAGCTTGTTGGATAAATGTTGCGTCTTCGTCCAATAAGGCAATATCATCAGCATAGTCCAGGTCCATGATCCGCTCACCTGGAAGGAGCTCAGCGTCACCCGTGTAGAAACTACTGAGAGCACTCCGGAGGACGTCCTCGATGGCGAAATTGAACAAGAACGGGGAGATTGGACAGCCTTGTCTTACACCCTTCGTGGTGCTGAATGGCATTGAAAGGCTATCGTACGCCATTACCCTCCCTATCGATTGTGCGTATAGGTCATTTAGGATAGCGACGTACTTCGATTGGATTCCATTGCAAAGTAAACAGTTCCATATGGCGGATCTGTCAACCGAGTCAAAGGCGGCTCTGATATCCAGAAACACCACAATGGTAGGTCGCTGATACAGGTGACGGTGTTCTAGCAACTGTCGCAGAACGAAGATCTGGTCTACACATCCGCGCCCTGGTCGGAAGCCAGCTTGCTCTTCGCGAGAAGTGCCCTCACGAATCGGGGTAAGTCTGCGAAGAAGGATGGCGACCAATATCTTAGCTACCACTGGAATAAGCGAAATTCCGCGATAGTTGCAGCATTCGCTCCTTTTTATGGACTGGTATTACTAGCGATTCACCCCAGGAGGCAGGTACCCTCTCATCCAACCAAACCTTTGAGAACAGCTTGCGCAGTTCTGCTACGACTGCCTCGCCTCCTTCCTTGAAGAATACCGGGTGGAGCTCGTCGGGGCCCGGCGCCTTGTGTCGCTTTAGTAGTTGGATCTCTCTTCGTATTTCTTCGATACTGGGCGGGGCTAGCGACACGGACCACTGCAAAGTGGGTTGAGGGTTGTCGACGGTGTCTGAGGGACGGTGCTGATTAAACTGCTGAGAGAAATATTCTCTCCATCTTTCTAAACGTCTGTGAAGGCTCGTTGTGCGCGAGCCATGATCATCGAGGATGGTTTCGCTCAGACCTTGCGGCTTAGGGCCACAGGCACGAATCAATTGGTAAAGTCTCTTCATGTTGCTCATGGCTTACGCTTTTTCCATCTCCGAGTCGCGTTCTTTTCACCAAGACTCACGGTCACGTCTCAAACTATCTTCGATTAGGAGTCTAAGACACTTCCGATCGTCTTCATACTCTAAACCACTCGGTATGGCATGGCGCTGTTCGAGTAGCATGAAGGACTCAGCAGAGACCCAGCGGTGTGACGGTTAAAGAGTGACTTTGCAGCATTTCGTAGCAGAGTCATAGAGTGCTTGCTTAAAGTAGTGCCAATGACGATCCAGCTCGACCGGCCGATCTTTGGAAAGGGAAACCGATAGGGTATCCCTAAATCTGGCTTTTGTCTCAGGCAGCGATGAAGCGTTTGTGTCTAGTTTGGGACGCTTTTGTTCGGGTTTGCCTCCGAATTGAAGGTTGATTGTTGCGTAAACTAAAGCGTGGTCAGAATCTACACTGGTGCCCCAGTATGATCTGCAGTTTTTGACACTACCTCGCCACCTGTAGCTTATCGCGATGTGGTCAACCTGCGCCCAAGTACGTTGTGATGGGGATCGCCAGTTAGCTAGTTGGCGCTTGGAATGTCTAAAATTTGTGGAGACGAGAAAGAGGCGGTGGTCATCACAGAAGGACAACAATCTCTCTTTATTGTCTGTACGGTCATCTGACATTCCATACTTCCCTCCAAGGAAGCGCTCGGAGTGCGCTATACATCCAACTCGGGCATTGAGATCGCCGGCAAGCACTACTATATCGCCTCTGCGTGTTTTCGTTAACAAAGTACGAAGTTCTTCGTAGAATTCGTCCTTCACCTCATCTGCCACACAGTTCGTAGGTGCGTAAGCTGAGATCACGAATAAGTTACGTCTCTCGTCGCTATGCTTGTTTACTCTGCTGTGACCCTGAAATCTCGCTGCGCACAGTCTGCTATTAACGGGTATCCAATCTGTGAGGGAGGTTTCCGCTTTCTGGCTTAGAATAATCCCAACACCTGCTAGGCCGGCTGAGGAAGCAACGGGATCACTGGACACACGTTAGTAGAACCTACTTCCACGAGGCATAGAAGAACTCAGTTGCAATACCGAATCCGTGTCGCGAAGACGGGTTTCCGATAGGCAACATATGTCGATACCTAGTGTCTCTAGTGAGCAGGCTAGTCCAAGCTGTTGTTCTGGTTGTTGCATGGTGCGGACATTGAACGATACAAGCCTAATAGGGGCGCGCGGTCGAAGGAGAGCGTTAGGTATCGACACCTGTCTAAGGACAGTTGGCTGCGACGAAATGCGTCCAGCATTGATGGTCCGAAGTGCATCAGGGACAGAGGGGGAGGGTATGATGTGTGCTTGCGAAGTGGGTTCTGGAGAATAGATTTCGAAGGTAGGATTCTTAGTGATAGCATGCGGCGTTGTCATCATCGTCATAGTTAAACGTAGGAATGATACTACCCGGTCGCCTACACTGAAGTAGGGGAGATTTCGTTTAGGGGGTCCCACCCCGAGCCTTTAGCGCGATGGCTTCACCCAAAAGGCAGTGGAGTGAGAGAGGTTCGCACCTATCGGTGGCCGGTGACCGACGAAGCGGTTCATACGCCTTTTTCTGGGAACTTCCAGTTCGAAGCCCGATAAACCGTTGATAGGTTGGTGACATAATTTTTCGCCTGTGCACCATACAATGTCCTTAAAAAGGACAAGGGACAGTGACTTTTGAAGCGGGGAGTCACATCCGCCGCGTCGTGGTGTCATCATTGGATTTTTATAGCTTTTTATAGGGAGAACGCTTGCCAGGCGAAAACCCACCACACCCTCAGACACCACCGCCGAATCTTTCGCTGAGCTCCGAGAACCGAGCCCACCCAGCTGGCACCAACGTGGAGGTATTTCGGCAAGCCAGCCTCTCCCTCCTTGAGAAAGTTATTGATATGATTTTAGCGTAGGATTGACATTTAGGTATTGCGAAGGCCTGCGATTCCGGTTGGAGCGTCTCTGTGGTAAAGCTTGTTGCTGCATATCTGATGTGTTCTGCTCCTTTGGCTCTTGGTTTTCCGTTGGAATTTCGAAAGTATCCAACAAGATATCAAGTGGCAGTTGACTCTTTGCGTTTTGTATTCCATAATATTCTATTGTTCGAGGTCTGATATGGTTCACGTGTCGAATGTCTTTTCGTGAACCATACTGCAACTCATACGTCACTGTGTCCAGACGACATCCTATGATTCCTGGAATCCATTTCTCTCTCGTTCCGTAAAAGGACCTGACATATACTCGATCACCTGGTTTATAGGATCTTCCATCAGGCTTTCCACCTGTATGCAGTCCGAAGTTTGCTTGTTTTTTATGTTCTAGGATTTTTGGTAGCATGGCGCTGTGTATTGTTCTTAGTGGGCGGCCCAAAAAGAGTTCGGCTGGTGATTGTTTTCCTGGTAGCGATAGGTTTGGAGTTGTACGATACGCAAACAGAAAGGTATGCAGTTAATAATAATAATATTAATAATACTATATTCTTGGTAAACCAAGGCATGCAAAACATGATCAGGTTATCAATGTGTACAGAATAAATAAATTATAAAATGACCTAACAAACCTCTTATGTTTTCTTAACGAGGTTACCATGAGGCTAGATAAAGGCCAACAAGTTGAAGTTTTTTACTTGGACTTTTGCAAGGCCTTTGATTCAGTAAACCACAGATTGCTTGCAGATAAACTTGGTTATATGGGTATCGATGGTCTTCTGAAGAAATGGATAATAGGATTCTTAAGCAATAGATTCTTTCGTGTCAGGATAGGAAATATGTATTCGTCGAAAGTAAAAGTTGTTAGTGGAGTCCCACAGGGTTCCGTACTCGGACCGCTACTTTTCCTCATTTTCATCGATGACTTGGCAGCGTCGCTCAAGTGTCCCTGCTATATTTTTGCAGATGATGTCAAGATTATCGGATCACTGGATGAACAGGATCTTCTTGAGGATATAGAAAAAGTCATCAAGTGGTCTGCTACATGGGATCTACCAGTTAACTTCACTAAAAGCTATCTTTTGTCTAAAGTCATTAAGAAGCTAGAGGTGGCTGGTCCAGATGGTATACTGGAGATAAATGGGGTACCGAAAGTTCGTGACTTAGGTATAGAAGTTTCAGGGGACTTTAAATGGGCTGATCAATGCGCAGCCGCTGCACAACGCGCTAGGAGAGAGCTTTTTCGCCTTCGTTCAGTTTTATCCTGCAGGTCCCCAGAGGTTTTCATACCATTATACAAAGCGGTCGTCAGACCACATCTCGAGTATTGCGTTCAAGCATGGTCACCTTATTTGGAAAAGGATATTGCCAAGCTGGAAGGTGTTCAACGTTTAGCTACTCGTATGATTGTTGGGCAATCGGGTAGGTCGTATCAGGAACGATTGCTGAGTCTAGAGCTCTTTTCATTAAAAAGGAGGAGGCTACGTGGGGACCTGATTGAAACCTTCAAAATCATGTCAGGTTTCAGTACTATTCATCCCAGTGAATTGTACACTCTAGCGCAAAGTGTGGGTACTCGAGGCCACCCATTAAAACTGGCCAAGCGACATGTCAGGTCAAATGTTCGTAAGTTCTTCTTTAGTGAGAGGGCAGTAAATTACTGGAATCGACTTCCTAAAGAAGTTGTTTGTTCTACTTCGGTAGGGGGCTTCAAAAATAGACTTGACTCTGTGTGGCCCTCATTATTTCCTGATTTTTATCCTTAAGGGAATAGTTGGTATGATCCTCATGTTGTCTTTGGAACGCACTAATGCTTCTCCTCACCTTTGGTGAGGGGAGTTTTTCTGTTGCTTTCCAGATTACTCTCATACCAGAAGTTATTTGTGAAAATATTGTTTGAAGTGGTGGACGCTCTTCTGTGGCATACCACCGAAAGAAATCTGGACGCTCGATTGGCTCGTTAGCCACATACAGTCCTGTGCAAACTGAACTGAACTGAACTGACCTTATCAAGCGGAATTTTTGAACATTTTGCTGATTAATAAAGGATGGTAAATTTACAAGGGTAAGAAAGTTAACTTTTTTCGCGCAATGTCACACAGTAATAAAGTTCCATCTAGATTGCATCGAAATAATCAAATGAAGGGGATGCGATTAATTCTGGAGCAGGGGTTGAAAGAAAAGAAAATAACGGAAAAAAATTATGGAGGAAATAGTGCGTGTGAAGATATAATTGTCACAGTAAAAATAAATTTTCGAAATAAAGAAAGTTCCTATATATATATATATATATATAAATTGACTTCTTCGGAATGATGGTGGGTGTGTTTGAAAAAAAAGCACATAGAAATCCGAAGTTAAATTGAAAAAATTTAGAAAATGGAGGGGAAAAGAAGAGATTGTGGTTTAAATTGCATGAGGTTTGGGCCGGTTGTACGATCCAGGAAAGTCGAAGAATTGTCAAATCAGGGAAACCAAAACTATTCGCCAGTATGGATTTCGGTTCATGTAGAAGAATCAGTTTTACGCGGAAGAAGCAAGGACCAGTATCGGAGTTGGTTTCGGAGTCGGAGACACTGGAATACGATCGAAAATATTCTCTTCACCATCATGGTGAGAGGTTATCGGTGTGAAATTTTACATTTTATATAAACGATAAAAAAGATCACAAAAAAGACAATATTTTTGGCATTTTTAGCGTTTTTTTTCTTTTTTTGTTTTTATAATAAATACGTTATGTAAAAACATGTTTTTATGCATAAATGGGTTTAATGTAAGCAGATAACGGTTGAGGATATAGTCATATGGTAAAAATGATCATTCCGCGTTCCTTCTCATTCTAGCTTCACGAGTGCTCGTTTGAAAGTATCTACAAAACGTTTAGCCTGCCCATTTGATTGTGGATGATAAATGGGCGAATGCATGTGATTGATCGTGAGGGAAGCACAAAAATCGGTGAACTCAGATGAGGTAAACTGTGGTCCATTGTCAGTGACTAACACTTCGGGAATGCCAAATTGAGAAAATAGCTTTTTGAAGATCGATATTGTAGAACTTGTCGTGATTCTATCCATGGCATGAATTTCGGGCAATTTTGAATAGGCGTCAACGATGACCAAATAGTGTATCCCATTCAAGGGTCCTGCAAAGTCTGCATGAATACGTTTCCATGGTCCCGATGGAACAGGCCAGGGCTATGGTTCACATTTCGGAGGTAATTTGGCTGCTTCAGCACAAATGTAGCATGAGCGCACAATGTTTTCGATCTCACGGTCCATGAAGGTGCAAAAGGCATAGTTCCGGCTAAGCGCTTTCATCCGACTGATACCAGGATGACCCTGATGTAATTGTCGTAGAACAAGATGTTGTAGAGCTTTAGGAATGACTACTCGATCGTGGAACATAAGACAGCCATCAACGATGGATAATGCGAATTGACGAGTAGAGAACTGCTTGAGATATGGATCAGTGATTTTCTCAGGCCAGCCGTTTTGTTGGAATTGCATAACTTGTTGTAGTGTTTGATCGTTTGCGGTTGCCTTGCGAACTGTTGCTGCCGTTATTGGAAGATGTCCGACGCTGACATTGAAAACATGGTACATCGGGTCTGCTGAAACAGAAGACATTAAGGAGTCTTCATTTTGGGATCGAGAACCAATGTCCGCGATGAGCCTTGAGAGTGCATCAGCGTGACCAAAGTTACTGGTACATTTGTATCGGAGGTCAAAATCATAAGACAATAATTGTGTTGACCAGCGTTGTAGTCAATTTGCTGTATGTACAGGTATTCCCTTCTTCGCACCAAATATTGCCAACAGTGGCTTATGATCTGTGAAAAAGGTAAACTTTTGTCCGTGAATCATTTTATGGAACTTGTTAACGGCAAAGACGAGGGCTAACCCTTCTTTCTCGATCTGACTGTAGTTCCTTTCAGCAACTGTTGATGTTCTGGATACGTGCATGACGGCTTTTTGTTTTCCATCAGGATATTTATGCAACAGTACGGCGCCGATTCTATTTTGTGATGCATCTGCTGCAACGATCATGGGTAGTTTTGGATCGTAGTGTGTTTGCAGTAGATCAGACGACAATATATCCTTTATTCTGTTGAAAGAGCGCTGACATTAATTTGACCAAGACCATTTGCTGTTCTTTGTAAATAGATAATTGAGTGGTGCTCGAAGTTCGTGCATTTTTGATACAAAGTTATGATAATAATTTACCAGGCCAAGGAAAGACTGCAATGTCGCAACGTTGTGAGGCGGTGGCCTGTCTCTGATCGCCTTGATTTTGCCTGGATCAGGTCGTCTACCTTCGTGATTAATTATTGATCCCAAGTAGGTTATAGTGTCTTTCATTAGAGTGCATTTTTCTGGCCTGACACGGGAACCGTACTCCTCTATGATTTTGAAAAGTTGATTTAAGTGATCATAATGTTCTTCGCGATTCTGGCTAGATACGACGATATCATCCATATAGGCTTTAGCAAGGGATAATATGGACAGCATGGTGTCCATTATTTGCTGAAAGATTGCCGGAGCGCATTTGACACCGAAAGGCAGACAATGGTACAATGGAACAATGGTTTATTGCAGTAAAAAAGCGTACAAGCTTAAAATAACCGCAGGATGGTATGGTGTTTAATAAAGCAAGCAAAAGTGGAAAATATGAAGCGAGTGTCATAAGAGGATAATAGAGCGATAGGTTTTGTGGCGTAAGAGCATAGCTTAAAAAAACCACGGGGTGTTATATACAGACGATTATAACGATACAACCCTTTGTGTGTGTTGATGGTTAGCAGCTCTTTCGATTTCTCACAAACTGGAACTTGTAGGTATGCATCAGAGAGGTCAATCTTTGAAAATATCTTCCCACCATTCATCTGCGAGAATAGATCATCTGAGATCGGTAATGGATATTGTTGTGTCTCCAGTGAGCCATTTAGCCCAGTGGAAAAATCTGCGCAAAGCCTCAGTGTTCCGTTTGGTTTTCTCACTGCCACAATTGGTGCAGTACATGATGAATATGTCACTGGACTCGAGACACCTTTTTTGACTAAGCGTTCTAACTCTTTCTCCACAGCCTTCAACGCAGAATAAGGTAGTGGTCTCTTTGGACGAAAAACTGGACGTGTTTCCGGTTTTAAGTATAAGACTGCATCAGCTTTGTTGCAGAGGCCCAATTCTTCACAAAATACCTTTGGATATTTCGACTGAAAATGACACATAAGTTCTTCGGCGCTTTTAAGCCTCACTGGATTTACAGTGTACACTTTTTCGTCGGTGGCATGAGTAACTTCAACAGAGTCATCGCAAACACTATTGAATGGTACATCCCATAGTTTGAGCTCTTCTATCCAGTCAATTCCCAAAAGATTTAGCTTGTCAATAGCTGATACATAGCATGTGCTGAGTAGATTTTGATCACGAAACTTGACCTTGCATTTCAACTCACCAAGAAAATGTATATCTTGTAATGAACTGCTTCCACTCCGTAACTTCGTATTTTGTACATACAATTTTTGGCTTTGTATAGTTATTCGTTTTTTTGGCCATGTACACTTAATCTGTATCAATGCTTGTTCATTATACTTTTTGGCAGTCAATACAATTTCGAACTCGGACTCTGTCTTCTTCCGTGGTTGCGAAGTCTGTGTGCGCCACTTTGTGCTTGAACTGTGATTAACGGAATCTCCAACATTTTAGCGCTGTCTGCACCTTGGATTCCATTTCCTGGATTTTCCTGTGTGGATTACTTCGCTATCGTTGGACGTTACGGATCTTTATTTGGACATTTGCTCTCTTGGTCTCTCAGTGAGTTCTTTCCATTTTTGCCATTTTGTGTGTAGTGCTAGACTTATATTTCTGGTCCACTACATAATTGGTGAGCCCGAATACTCCTGACACTGCATTTTTTTTCATTTACGATAAATTCGTATTTGTAAATTTTTGGCTTATTTTTTTGGAATACTCACTTAACACCCCACTATGAGCGATTTTTCCATAAATATAGTTTCCACAATTCTACAATCAGAACATATTCCATGCACATTACCGGCTTTAGACGTTTCTAATCTCCCTCTTTGGTTCGGCCAAATTGAAGCTATTTTTCGTATATATGGCATCACCAATGAATCTATCATGTATTCTCATGTGGTGACCCTGCTCCATCTCGACGTAGCTGAACAAGTCAGTGATCTTATTTATGCTATGCCTGAGGTCAAGCCATACGAAAAGCTCAAATCCGCTCTAATAGATCGAATTGGTTTTTCTGAGCAAGAGAAGCTCAACGTCCTTTTTTCCAAAATGGCTCTTGGTGATAAAAAGCCATCTCAGCTTCTTCGCCACATGAAAGAGCTACTTGGAGACAAAAGGATTTAGGAGAGCATTTTAAACAGTTGTGGTTAAAAAATCTCCCATCCGATACACGCCAAGTTTTAGCGGGTTTGAACACATACGTGCCGCTAGACGAGCTTCCACAAGCAGCGGATAAAATGATTGAAGCTAAAAAGACCAACCAAATTACGGAGGTTTCTGCTCACAGCGCCCCTCAATGTTCTTGTACTGAATTGAAAGAACAAGTAGCCCAATTGACGCTCGTGGTAAAGTCACTTTTATCGAAACCTCGCAACCAACCTCGCTCAAGATCTAACTCTAGATCCTCGAGACATCCGCACATGTGTTGGTATCACAGGCGATATGGGGATAAAGCCTCTAAGTGCGCTCCCCCATGCAACTTTGCTCAAAAAACGTCAAACTTTCGGGCCAGCCCATTAAACTTTCGTAGCCGGCCCATTAAGCCCGACTCGCCTATTCTATGTCACATACAAATCGAGTGGTCTGCGTTTTCTAGTCGATACTGGCGCCGAAATTAGCGTCATACCTCCAACATCCAGCACCTCCAAACCATCGTCCTACACTCTTCAAGCGGCAAATGGCACTCGTATTAACACTTACGGCCAACGTCTGCTAACCCTCAACCTAGGACTAAGACGCAGTTTTCCCTGGGTATTTCTCATCGCGGAGGTAAATTGCCCAATAATCGGCATCGACTTTTTTTCTCACTTCGGTCTAACCATCGAAGTAAAACAGCGGAGATTAGTAGATACGAAAACCTCTTTACAGGTCTCAGGTATCACCACTAAAGCCATTTCCTCCGGCATCGAAGTTGTTACTCTAGAAGCTGACTTTTTGTGCTATACTGCATGAATTCCCATCCGTCATGCAGCCCCCAAGACCGACAGACAAAGTGACACACTCCGTGAAACATCACATTGTCACTAGCAGACCACCAGTCTGCTTCAGACCCAGGCGACTTCACCCGTCGAAACTCAAGATCGCAAGAGCCGAATTTGAGCACATGCTAGAGCTTAGGATCATCCGTCCCTCTTCCAGCTCCTGGTCGTCACCACTTCATATGGTCCCCAAGAAGACCTCAGATGACTGGAGACCATGTGGCGACTATCGTGCTCTCAACAATCGAACGGTCCCTGACAGATATCCGGTGCCACACATTCACGATTTCTCTTTGAATCTTTGTGCCACGACGATACTTACTAAGCTTGATCTCGTCTGTGCTTATTATCACATCCCGGTAGCCGAGGAAGACATACCCAAAACGGCAGTCACAACTCCTTTCGGCTTATATGAATTCACTCGGATGCCCTTTGGCCTGAGAAACGCTGCACAAACCTTTCAACGTTTCATCGACGAAGTCTTGCGAGGCTTGCCGTTTGCCTACGCATATATCGACGACGTCTTGATTGCCAGCAACTCTCCAGAGGAGCATGTCAAGCACATCCGTCTCGTTTTAGAGCGTTTTGTTAACTACGGGATAAAGATCAACCCGAGTAAATGCATTTTCGGCACAGATTCACTGGATTTCCTCGGTCATCGCCTTACTCGATCTGGTATCACACCTCTTCCCGAGAAATGCCAGGCGATTTCCGACTTTCCTGTCCCAACAACGGTCACCCAGTTGCGCCGCTTTATCAGCATGATCAACTTTTACCGTCGCTTTATTCCAAACTGCGCAAAGATCATTGCACCGCTGACCGATTTGCTCGACTCCAAATCAAAATCACTACAGCTTTCGCCTGAGGCACTTGAAGCTTTTGCCGCATCCAAAAAAGCTCTTTGCAGTGTCACAGAACTCTCATTCATTGATCCGGAACCGACCTTTCCTTTGTCATTGACCACCGATGCCTCCAATTCGGCTGTGGGAGCTGTTTTACAACAACTCCTCTACGTTAATCAAGCTCTCTCCTGTGAACTGGTTGATGATGAGAGATTACCCCACACCGATACCCTTTGGTGCCGCCTCAAATTACAAAGAAGTGATTCTGCACTACTTGCCGTAATCTACCGTCCCCCAAACACATCGGAAGAAAGTGACCATTGTCTGCTTACTTGTATCCGGAATTTCTTATCAATGAACTTTACCCACATGTTAATTATGGGCGACTTTAATTCACCTGGTTTGTCGTCAGGTACCACGGTTCACAACTTTGCAAGAGATTTTCTGGAAGTTATTACCTCTCACCCGTTGTACAATCACGTACTGGACCCCACCCGCTATAGTGGAAGCTCCAATGCATCAACTCTCGATCTAATCTTTACCAATGAAGAGCATATGATATCCAACTTGGTTACGTATCCCCCACTAGGTAAAAGTGACCACGTAATCTTATGTTTCTCATATATCTTGTACGCTTATTATCCAAACAATCGTGTACAAAAACAGCGATATGTGACCGATTATCGTCTTTTATCCGAACTTGTCTCCGCTAACAATTGGACTGTGCCCGAAAATTTGGGACTTGACGCCTGCTGGACCGAGTTTGTGACGAAATGGCATGCACTCTTGGATATTTGTACATTCGAAAAGCCATATGCACCGCAGCGCAGAAGTGCAGAAATTCGAAGCAGAACTAGAAAAGTAATTGCACTACGTAATGAAGCTTGGTACAAGTATACTACATGTCCCACTCCTTCCAGCTGGGAATCATATCGACGTTTGCGGAACCATAGCGTTTCTCTCAAGCGGCAAGATCGATACTTATATCAACGCAGCCTGACTGATAAGTTCGTGCAGAACCCAAAACTCCTGTACCAGCATATAAACAGCAAAAGAAAAGTAAAAATCGGCATACCACCTCTTCAATCTTCGAGAGGGTTAACTGCTACGTCCGTTGACGCAGCGAATGCACTCCGGACGCACTTTGAACCTATCTTTCAGGTAACACAAGGTCCACTACAGCTACGCCAAATTTCAATAATCCCCCACATTTCAACCAATCTTTTTACCCCTGAGATTGTTCATCGAAAAATACTATGCATGCGCCAAAACGCCTCCCCGGGGCTCGATGGGATACACCCAAAAGCTTTAATTGCCGCAGCGCCCATAATCTCAGACTACCTAGCAGCCTTATTCCAGCGTTCTTTGGACGCCACAGAAATACCGCAACAATGGAAAGACGGACTTATCACCCCTATATTTAAATCCGGTGATCGTACAATGCCGAGCAATTACCGCCCAATTACCCTTCTTCCCATTATTTCCAAGATTATGGAGAGTATCCTGGCCGACGCAATAATGAATCACCTGGAAACAAACAACCTTCTCACATCGGAACAACACGGGTTCCGCAGCCATCGTTCATGCACCACAAACCTCATACTTGCGCGCGATGACTGGACCAAAGCAGTTGATTCCGGCTTAGGGGTAGATGTTGTTTACCTCGACTTCTCCAAAGCCTTTGACCGTGTTGACCACAGTATCCTCTTGCACAAGCTCCAGTTTTATAAAATTGGTGGTCCCCTTCTGGCATGGATAGAAAAATTCCTGCAAAATCGAACTCTTCGTGTGCGTGTCAGGCAATCCCATTCGGAGAGCTTCACAGCGACCTGTGGTGTCCCACAGGGATCCGTACTAGGCCCACGATTGTTTCTTATTTTCATCAATGACATCGGGTTAACAATAAAGTCACCATTTCTTATGTTCGCGGATGACATCAAGCTTTGGCGACATCAGCAGACATCAGATGACCACGACAAATTGCAGGCCGATCTAGATGTGCTACACAAGTGGTCATCTGAAAATCGCCTGAATTTTAATACATCTAAGTGCCATACTCTTTCACTGAGAAATAAATCACCAGTTCCGTACACCCTTGGAGGGGAGCAACTACAAAATGTCGAGAGCGAAACGGACCTTGGAATCATTATGCAGCGGGACCTAGGCTGCTCTCGTCATTGCTGCAAGGCTGCAGGATCGGCAAACCGAAATCTAGGATTTCTTAGACGAGCCTTCGGACATTTTCACGCACAGATCCTGCCACGTTTGTTGACAGCCTATGTTCGTCCATCGCTGGAATACTCTGTCTGCGCATGGAGTCCATGGCTAAAGAAGGATATACAGCAACTGGAGCAACCTCAACGCAGAGCTACCAAGTTTATTCGAGGTTTGTCCAGTACAGCATATGAGGAACGTCTGAGAAGATGTAATCTCTTTTCCCTAAAATACCGTCGTCTGCGGGGAGATCTGATTTTCACATTCCGTGCACTTACCGAAATCAATCATCCATGCAGGAATATGTTTATCTTGTCTCCTCTTGTCAATCACCGTGGACACAATCTCAAGCTCTCACACCAAATCAGCCGGTTAAATTGTCGCAGTAATTTTTTAACGCTTCGAATTACGCGAGTATGGAACGCACTGCCGGCAACCGTTGTAAACTCCCAATCAGTCTCAACCTTTAAACAACGCTTGGACACACATATGAAAGGGTATGTTTATTCTGCGTGACATTTTTTTTCTTCTGTCTTCACACCGATTATAATGCGTTCCAAGTTTTCCACTCTTTCAGACTCACTATTTCCCGTGTCTGGAGTCGATCTCCTACCCGTACAAATGCCACAAGAATCCCGGAAAGGTCTAACACAACCCCGAAGCCTCCCTATTCTCAAGCTACCGCCTAGCGAACTCGGGAAGACGCAACTCCAAAGCGAGTGTGGCCCGCTATAAGGCCTCCCCGCACCCATACTGATTATACTGACCAATTTATTCCCTCGAACCCCACTCTGACGTTTTTTTCTTTATCCTATTTTTTCGATCCACTGTAAACACATCCTGTGGTTATTTGAAGCTATGTGCTTATTTTACCATAAATATACTATTGAACTATTGAACTATTGA
This sequence comes from Atriophallophorus winterbourni, assembly GCA_013407085.1. NCBI lineage: Eukaryota > Metazoa > Platyhelminthes > Trematoda > Plagiorchiida > Microphallidae > Atriophallophorus > Atriophallophorus winterbourni. Next base: position 65,146 of record JACCGJ010020592.1, read on the forward strand.
ACACAGTCCGTCCACTAGCATTTTTCTCGCAAAAGCTTAATCCGGCACAAACTCGCTACAGCATATTCGGCCGTGAATTACTTGCGATATATTTGGCCATACGGCATTTCCGTCATTTACTGGAAGGTCGTGACTTTATTATCTTTACGGATCACAAACCATTAACTTTTGCTCTGCAGTCTAAACTTGATCGCCATTCGCCACGCGAGATTCGACACTTAGATTACATCTCTCAGTTCTCTACCGATATTCGTTACGTCAAAGGAGATGCTAACTTGGTCGCCGATGCTTTATCAAGACCTGACATTTCTGTTTTGTATTCAGGCACACCATTTGATCTCTCCCTTTTGACTAACCATCAAGCCGAGATTGATAAAATCGAACTCGCGAAGTGTCGATCCCTGGATTTGCAGCAAATTCAGTTACCAAACGCCGATGCCTCGTTGATGTGCGATATATCGACAGGGAAACCTAGACCTCTTGTCCCTCTTTCTCTGCGACGTGTCATTTTCGATCATTTTTATTCGATGACTCATCCTGGAAAGCGTGCCACCGTTAGGCTAATCGCAGATCGTTTCTTTTGGCCGTCCATGAATAAGGATATACGAACTTGAGTCCAGCATTGCATTCCTTGTCAAAAGAACAAGATATCTCGACATACCTTCACACCTTACGTTCCATTTAGGCATCCCAACTGTCGATTCTCTCAAGTGCATCTTGATCTCGTCGGTCCTATGCCATCATCGAACGGATACTCATTCATCCTAACGGCGATTGATCGCTTTACTCGATGGCCGATTGCTGTTCGGATCAAAGACACATGTTCAGAGACTGTAGCACGCGCCTTCGTCGAACATTGGATAGCCATTTTTGGCACACCATCTGTCATCACAACCGACCGTGGCGCTCAGTTTCAATCGACTTTGTTCCGAGATTTGATGCGACTCCTTGGCTGCCAGCACATCCGAACCACCGCCTACCACCCTAACCCGAACGGATTGGTTGAACGCTTCCATCGGCAGCTTAAAGCCTTTTTAGCTTGCCAACCCGATCCTAATAAATGGACTGAGAATTTACCACTTGTTCTTGTTCTTGTTCAAAGAAGACATACAGTGCTCAGCCACAGAGTTAGTTTTTGGTACCGCCTTGTGTCTCCCCGGTGAACTCGTTGTGCCCTGCCAGTCACTACCTCCGGCGTCAGATTACATTTCTCGCTTGCGCACGTTCATGTCCAAGTTGGGCTTTACGCCTCCTCGTCAGCGCATTATCCACCAACAGAAATCACCTCATCTTGATACGTGTGATTTTGTTTTTGTGCGACGCAACTCTGTTCGTAAACCTCTTCAGTCATCCTATCACGGACCTCACAGAGTTAATGAGCGTAAACCCAAGTTCTTCGTTTTGGATATGAATGGTCGACGTGACACAGTTTCTATTGACCGCCTAAAACCCGCTTTTGTCGAGCTTAAGCCGCAACCTCCACCAAGCATCACTACGCCTCACGCACAACCCCCTGATAATCCTCATGTGCCAACCTCCACCCATGTTCATCCCCATTCCCCTGTCCCTCCTACCCCCGTTCAAACCCGAACCGGTAGACATGTGCACTGGCCCAAACGCCTTGCTGATTACGTGACCTAATGAACATTTCGAGCGTATGTTACCCTTTATTCAAGCCTAACTAACGCTCTGGTGGGGGTGTATTGTAGTGAACTGCTTCCACTCCGTAACTTCGTATTTTGTACATACAATTTTTGGCTTTGTATAGTTATTCGTTTTTTGGCCATGTACACTTAATCTGTATCAATGCTTGTTCATTATACTTTTGGCGGTCAATACAATTTCGAACTCGGACTCTGTCTTCTTCCGTGGTTGCGAAGTCTGTGTGCGCCACTTTGTGCTTGAATTGTGATTAACGGAATCTCCAACATTTTAGCGCTGTCTGCACCTTGGATTCCATTTCCTGGATTTTCCTGTGTGGATTATTTCGCTATCGTTGGACGTTACGGATCTTTATTTGGACATTTGCTTTCTTGGTCTTTCAGTGAGTTCTTTCCATTTTTGCCATTTTGTGTGTAGTGCTAGACTTATATTTCTGGTCCACTACAATCTCCACCAGAAGCATTCTTGGCGATTCGAGCTGTTGGGATCATTGGTGGTTTCCCGATTACAATACAAGTCTGACACGAAATAATGGTTTTATCTGAGGCACTGTCGATTTGCAATCTCACTGGATTGTCATTAATCTCGAGAGTGATGAATTTGCGCAGACTCTGGAATTGAGCACAATTTGTGGCAAAAACAACATTTGAGGTGCGTCTGAATCGCTAAGTTTGATTCTGGCGACAAAATTTTGCCAGGTGGCCTGTACGTCCGCATTTATAACAAGAAATTTCACGATAAGGACAAAAACAAACAAAACGCCATTGTCCGCAGTTCCCACAAGCTGAAGGTGGTTAACGTGTTTGATCAGAAAGTTTTGGACTAGGGCTGTGCTGAGATGCTCTTGTAATTCGATCAACTGTAGCTATTTCATTCGAGGACGATGACTGGATCATTTCTGAATCACGTTTCAAGTTTATCAATCTCAAGTATTCAGCTGTCAGATCCTGTATGGATATTCCTGGAGTAGAATCAAGTTTGGCCAGTAAACGTGTCCTCAATTCAGCGTCATCGGGTGAGGTCAATCCGGCAACAAATATTAGAGCTTGAACTGTGTTGATGTTAATTCATTCAGTTGTGAGCGCTCACATTCCTGGTTTACACAAACGGCATAGGTGACGATATCTTCACTGAAATACTTCGACAATTTCAGGCAATTATATTGTAAGTTGAATATGGATGTTCGCTCTCCAAAAATGAATTTTAACTTGGACACTGTGTCAGACAAATTAAAGTCTCTTGAATGGTTTGGCAAGATGTAATTACAATACTGGCTGTGTTATGAGGCACCAAGTTTTTGCATCAAAAGGCGTACTTTAATTTGCTCATCCGAAGCACCTCCGTTTACAAGGAATGTCTTCATACCGATGATACGAAGCACTGAAAGTGGCGCCGTTGTCTGGATCATAATGGAATTCTTGGATGGTATGTGCAATTTAGTCTTTTAACTGATGAGTGGCGCCCACCGGGAATTGCGAAGTAGCCGGGTTTTTTAACTGATTTGTTAATGATTCGATCATCTGTGTTGTGGCTTGTTATTGTTGAAATATCTGTTGTTGTTGTTGCTTCAAAAACTCCATCAACATGGGGTCCATAATTCCGGTCGCAAATTGTTATATCCCGAACAGGATAAAAAAGGTTCAACGCGCACAACAGAACTCTATTGAACAAAGTGACATGATTTGAACATGTTTGCGATCAATATTAACAGACCAATGAGAGTAGAGTTGTAAGCGGATTTCAATCGATACACTGTACGCGCGTGTGGGTGCATGACCGCACACTCAGTCAAATATAACGTAGATATGCTGCCTGTAACAGAAATCACCCAAGATAAGTACGCTGTGAGCTGAGTGAAACAAACCGTCGAGTGTCTCAATAAGCTGTGGAAACTCCTGTTAAGATGCACTGGGTGTGACGTGGACACAAGCAATTGCGAGCGATGACTTGTAGCAAGTCAGGATACTCGTGACAACTTGGACGTTTTCAATGGCTAGAGATATCCCTGTATCCATGCTGTGCAAACCATACTCCAAGAGCAGTGCAACGCCACCGCCTATCCGATCGTCCGGCCTATCGCATCTTATGACGAAATACTGTTCGCTTATGTTTACCGAAACCTCATCAATCGCAGACAGCCAGGTCTCAGAAAGAGCAATAACCTTTGGGTGCAACTGAGCCACGCAGAGAGAAAGTTTAGTTCATTTATTCCTTATGCTGCATGCATTTGCGTACAATACTTGGGCAGTGGTTATTCGTGTTCCGAAAACTAATCCTGTTTGGCCCTCGGTCGGAGCACCCGAGGGAGCTGCACGTTTTTTGGCGTGCTACTTAGAGCACAAGCATCAGTTTCGGCTGTCTCTTGCGTTAAGTTAACGGACCGTTGCTGACTATTGAGACAGCATCCATAGAAGAGAAGCAACTACTGGAGTAACCTGCTCGATGGCCATCGTCAATTGCGCTAGGATAATCAACGTCATCTGAGTTCAAGTTCAAGTTCAAGTTGCACAGTGCTGAAGGTGGCTAAAAGCCAATCACGCACCAAGATTCCCTACGACGGTATGCGGTTGAGCACCCAGCGCTTCGATATTGAGTATGCAGTTCGTAGGTTTCACACGTTCTATTTTCTGGATATTTGGAATGTATTTCAGTTCATTTCACTTCAGTTTCTGGATCCAGTTTCATATTCACGTTTTTCTTGGGACAAAATACTGTAGCATAATAATTTATTAGAACATCCGCGGTGTAAGATCCATTGGTGGTCATTTCAGAGTACGTCCTTTTTCCTTTTTTCAACCATGGGGACAATGCTTGAACAGCGTACTCCAGACAATAACGAATGTCACTTTTTTGGAGCGAAGCGAAGTGCGAAGCGAATTTTCGAAGTGCTCTAACTGCCCTTCGCAATGGCGAATAGTATGGAAGCGAATATCCGAAGTGCACTTCGCAATGGCGAAGCGAAGCAAATATTCGCTTCGCTTCGCTTTAAATCCCAAAGCGAAGTATTCGTTATTGTCTGGTGTACTCCATTGTAAGTCTGATATAGTTGTTAATTATCCGTGTGAGTATCTGATTTGTGAAACTACCGAAGATACTTCTGATCAATGCTAGGCTTTGGTAGGACTTTTGGTATACAACAGAATACTGCCGTGAAGACTTCAAGTAACTGGTAATCCACACACACAAGTCTTTCTCTTTCGCAACCCATGAAGGTTGCTGAGATCCAAAAGAGTATGTGAAATCGAAGGATTTTCCTAAGTTGAGCATTTTTACTTTTTGGATGTTGAATGGTGGGCAGTTTCGCAAGAACCACGTGTGAAGTGCTTCGATATCTTTTTTGGATAGGTTGGCAATCTTCTATGGTGCGTACGCTAGTCCAGACTTTTATGTCATCCGCAAATAAAATGATTTTGTTGCGTACGATTTCATGTATATCGTTCGCGTACACGAGGAAGAGTATTGACACCAAGACTGAACCATGAGGTACGCCACTTGTAACTTCTACTAGGCTGGACAATGCCCCATCAACTCTAACCCTGATAACTCTACCAGTCATGTAATCCTGCATCCAGGCCAATAATTTGCCACCCACCCCGAGCTGCTCCAATGGCTTTAGACATTTCCAAGTAACAAGCATGGATAGGGTATCCATCGTCTAGGGCTCGAGTCCAATTATCGAGAGTTATGAGAAGATTGGTGAGGCAGGGGTGTCTTCTCCTGAATCTCTGCTGTGCGATGGAAAGAAGCTTATTTTGTTCCAAATGTTTCTTAAGTTCGTCAGCGACAAATTGGTCGAGAACTTTAGAGACCACTGGCGACAACGTGACTGGTCTGTAGTTAGACACATCGGATCGGTTCCCTCCTTCGTATATCAGAGTGAATAATCCACTTTTCCAGCCAGTAGCAACCATGCTGCAACGCAGTGACAGGTTGAAAAGATCAGAGAGTGGTAAGCATAGAGAATGGGCGTATCGTTTTAGGATGAAAAATGTTATTTCATCAGCATCCTGTGTAATTTTATGTATTTAACCCGAGTAGCATTACCAGGACACTCTCGATTTTAACAGCGATTTCGTGTATTGTGTTAATCTGTTATCTGAATGCAGGCATATAGTAACATTCGCGCTCGTTAGGGTAGAACACTTTAGAGTAGAATTGAGCGAGTTCGTCAGCGGCTTCAAGAGCAGTGGATGTAATTCCAGTCGTAGTACGTAGAGCGGAAACGCCTGGCTTTACCCTGGTCTTCCTGTTAACGATCTGGAAAAGGAGCTTCAGGTTTCGTTTAATTTCATCCATCAGATTGATGTGATACCCTTTTCTATCCTCCTAGACAAATTTGGTAATTTTGTTTCTCGACAAACTGTAAAATGCCCAGGATTCAGGTGTTGCATGCAATATGGGGCTTCTCCACGCACAGTTCCTCACCTTTATCTATTTCCGTGTTCGACTCCGGATCACGAATTTGAATCACTTTTTTAGTTTTTCGAAACATATTTAGAGTGAAGTTCTATTTTTCGGTTGATTTTCTTAAAAATCGATGACCAGCATTGTTGGACATCAGTGCTAATTGGTGCCCAGTCGGTGATCTATTGAAGAGCCTTTGATAATGCATACAATTTCAAGTATATAGTTCCTCTTCACCAGAAATTTGTATTGGCTCCATGACTGAGCTTCTGGTACGCCACTTGTAACTTCTACTAGGCTGTATGGTGCCCAATCTAATCTAATCCTGATGACTCTGCCAGTCAAGTAATCCTGTATCCAAGCCAATAATCTGCCACCCATCCCAAGCTGCTCCAATTTCTGGAATCAGTATGCTGTGGTTAACACGGTCAAAATCTTTAGACATATCCGAGTAAGAAGCAGGGATAGTGTATTCATTATCCACGGCTCGAGTCCTGCTAGCAAGATTCATGAGTAAATTTTTGAGGCATGAGTGTCTCGTCCTAAATCCGTGCGGTGCGATGAAAAGAAGCTTATTTTGCCCCTAATTACACTGGCATCAATGTGACTGATCTGTAGTTAAACACATTATTAGTTCCTTTCTTTGTATATCGGAGTGATTAATTTACTTGTCCCGTCAGTAGGAACCTTGCTACAGCTTAGTGACAGGTTAAAAAGATCAGAAAGTGGTGAGATTAGAGCATGCGAGCATTGTTTTAGAAGTAACGGTGTTATTTCATCAGCACCCGGGGATTTTTGTATTTAACCCGAGTAGCCACACCAGGACACTACCGGTGTTTACAGCGATGTCCTGTATTGTGCTAATTTGTGATTTGAATGCAGGCATAACATAAAATAAGCGTTAGTTTGGGTAGAGCACTCACGAGTAAAATTTAGCGATTTCCTTGTCGGCTTCGATAGCGTTTGAGGTAGTTCCATTCGTCGTAAGTAAAGCGGAAACGCCCGACGTTACCTTGGCCTTACTGTCACGATCTGAAAAAGGGGCTTCGAGTTTCGTTTTATTTTATCCATCAGATTGAGTTGATACTTTTCTGTATCAACCTGGACAAGTTTAGTTACTTTGTTTCCGAGCGAACGGTATGATTCCCAGGATTCAGGTTTTGCCTGCAGTATGTGGCTTACCAATCACAGTTTCTTACCTTTATCCATTTCCGTATTTGACTCCTAATCACGAATTTAAACCTCTTTTTCAGTTTCTTGTAAAATATATAGATTGGAGGTCTATTTTATCGCAGATTTTCTCCAGGATCGATGACCAGTAATACTAGACATCAGTGTTATTCGTTAACCAGTCAGTGACTTCCTAAAGCACCAATAATAATTCATATATTCTTATCATTTTATGAACGTCACTAGCTCATTTCGCTTCCGATATATTGTCGAAACAATGATCATTATTTCCGAATAGTGTTTTATAGTGTATATCATTGATGACATTTTCCCCGCTCGTCACAACAGGATCGAGTATGGACGGTGTGTTTGTGCTTATGAAGCGAGTGCTTCTTAATATGTGTTTAAATAAAGGAATTTCGTTGAACATTTAGTGTAATATATTATCAATAGAATTCAACCGTGGATTCTCGCTTTTTAGTAAATTCGGGGGATCAAAGTTGTTGCAATATCTGGAAACACACAGCTGAGTTTCCTCGAGTAAACTAGCATCGTCTGCTGACAGTGGACGGTAGATCACACCAACAACAAAGTGTTCACGTGTTGCTAATTCAAGTGAACACCACAGTGTGTCTTTTAATATCAAATCGTTGCCTGTGATTTCTCTAAACGTGAGGTAACACTAATTAGCAATACTCTCCTTGCACGGTCCATACGATGAAATGGAAATTCCCTCCTCAGCTGAATACTGATTGAACCAGGTTTCCGTTACGGCTATTAGGAGTGGTAAATATTTTACATGGAGCTCGATTGACTTGGATAATTTATTTGTCAAGCATTGTGCGTTTGTGTACGAAGATTTAATGTTTGATCTGGATAAAAGTGTTGGATGATGGGTAGTTGAACAGATAAGTTGATTACGTGTCAAAAATGGCGGGGCTCGTGTTAATGGGTATTTTACATCGCCGACTCTGATAGAGTTCGTTAACTTTCATTTTTTCAGATCAGGATTCGTAGTATTGCTACGCTCAATACCAAGAGGTTCGACAGCTTGCGGGATAGCGTTGGTTTTTAGGTGTTTACTGAATGGTTTGATTTCTCATGGAAGTTTGTATCAATGCTGGTTCCAATTGTTAAGCACGGTCTCAATTCAATTCAATTTAATTCAATTTTAATGTTCTTAAAAGCATATAGCTTAACAAAAACCGCATAATAATATTGGAATTACGAATAACACGGGTAGTAAAACGGGATTTGTTTGCTTACTGAGCAGTTCAGGAATCAAGTTAAAGATCCATATGACAGAAACTGTTTTCAAAGTTCAAAGCTTTTATGGTGTAAAATATATAGGTTCAATTTTTGGATTGGTCGACATGAAAGTGTCCAAATTCGATTTGAATAAATCTAGGTTAGGTGAATGTGCAACATTACAGGGTAGGGCGTTCCAGGTAAAGCATACATGTACAGAATAAAAATAACTTCGACAGTTTTGTCTCGAATCAGGAATAAGTACTGTGTAGTCGTGACTCCGGCCGGTTCTGGGTGGTAGTGGTGTGAATAGTTTCTTTAGGGAATGGTTGGGGGTATGCAGTATTTTGAACATAGGAATCAAATCACCTCTAAGACGGCGCTAGCAAGAGTCGAAGAGATTGAGACTTGTAATGCGATCTTCTTATTGTTTGTGCTTTAAACCGCGTACGAGCTTGGTGGTCCGATGATATATTCTCTGCAAGAGGCTCATGTGTTTCTGTAGCCAGGGTGATTAGGCCTGAACCGCATACACCATGGTTGACCTCAAGTACGTATTAAATATCCGATGAACGATTTGCTCAGTGAAACTCCCGAACACGTGTTTAAGTATAAGCAGTACTCGTGACGTCTCTTCATAGACAGCTAATGCGTTATGTGACGGTTTAAAAGTGCTGCTCACCCACACACCAACGTCATTCTCCTTGTCAGTGCATTCAAGAATATGGGAACCAAAGGTGTAAGAGAACTCGAAATGTCTTCCAACAGTCAATACCTCGCATTTTCTGAAATTAAAAGGCAGTACATTTCTAACTGACCAGTTTTGTAAGGTATCGAATTCCAGCTGAAGTTGTCTGCAATCCTCAGTTGTGCGTACTTGTGTCCACAGCTTGATGTCATCCACAAATAACAAGATTTTGTGGCGAACAAGTTTAGGTAAGTCGTTGACATACATCAGGAAAAGAATTGGTCCAAGCACTGATCCCTGCGGCAACTTACTGGTTACTGCAATAAGACGTCACAAAGCTCAATTAACCCTTACTCGAATGACATGGTCGCGGAGATAATCTTGAAACCAGGCTAGTATTAAACCTCTCTTGTAGTACCAGACTGTGATTGACACGATCGAATGCTTTTGACATATCAAGATAACAAGCCTGTATGCTGAGACCTTTGTCTACAGCTTCTGTCTAGTCATCGAGGGCTAGCAGAAGGTTTGAAAGGTAATAGTATCTTTTTCTGAAGCCGTGTTGTTCGACTGCGAGCAAGCAATTGTCTTCCAGATGTTTTGTGACGCTGTTTGCTACGAGGTGCTCCATCACTTTAGAGATCACCGGTAGTAGTGTTACTGCTCGATAGTCGGATACTTCGGAACGGTTTCCTCCTTTGTGGACGGGGGTAATGATGCCATTCTTCTAATCACAGGGAACGAAACTTTGAGTTAAAGAGAGGTTAATCAAGTAGGTGAGAGGCGTCCACCATAGTGGTGGTCAATATTGTTAATTTAAGTAGCCGCGGCTATCAACTCCGTAATTTGGTGACTTCCGGATTCTAAAAGTATCAATGACCACTGCATTGCTGTTTTAGATACACTTAGTATGTGAACCGGTGGCGGCTTCTGAGACATTTAGGAGAATAAGGGTGCACTTATCGCAATCCTTTGGTTTGTTTTGATTTCCTTTCGGTGGCGATTTTACCCGCTCTGACAAAAAACATCAACAAATGCACGAGATGTGTTTTCCTTGCCGTCCCGTAACAAGTAAGTTGATAGAATTACGTCTTCTAACTCCGACTCGATAAGCTATATTAGCTTTAGAAACCGCGTTATATCTTGGTGTAGCACATTGGAGCACGACTAAAGCGAATCAACGAAACCGGATGGATGGTTTTCTGATACATCCGAGCGCACAGTTACAACCATTCCGTCAAGTCATGCTGGTGTCTATTCGAGAATAACGTCTCAGTTGCTTCTGGCAAGTTCGCACAGATAACACTGAGCAAAATTCTTATCGAAGCAACTTTGGTCAATGGGCACACGAGGTGAACGTCTTCGGCTTTAAGGCATTTTTAACACTCTTCTGGGTGCCGTGTTGCAACAATTAAAACTTTTCAGGAGCATGGTCTGGTGGTGTTAAAGTTGAGAGTAATCATTTGTTCAGTTTAAATGTTATAGGCGTGATTAATAGCTCTACGGAATTCTCCACTTGTGCTAGCTGATCTGTCAGATGCGACAATAGATGATTGTATATTCTTGCGATGGCGATTTATATTAGAATTTCTACAGGTATTACAAAAATAACAAACAGATGGAAGTTTATTATCGTACACAAGCCTTACACTCATTAGTCAGTCTCATCACAAGTCACGTGCAGGTGTAATTCGCAAAATGTACATTTAACCGAAGCACTATCACTACTAACCCGGTTCAGGCCCTTGGCGCTGAAGTCAACTTGATTCCATGTCGCTGTCGGGGGAACAATCCTCGCAGTCACAGCTTGATCGATCAATCGATTTCTTTGTCTGTGTTAGATCTCGTGATAAGGTCACACATGTTGATAGCCTGAATTGGCCCGGCCGGCTGAGAGATAGGCGATCGGTCGACTGGTCGACATACTTACTTACTTTTTTACTTTTGTGCGGCTGGCTTCACGGGTGGATAAGCCGGCTTCATTGATGTCTCGGGTCGCACCAGCCCACGCACGTCGATCGGAGGCGGGATCGTTGCAGATCGTGATTCAGTCTCGTTCCCACCTGCAAACACCGTAGACGGTACGCAGACCCAGGGTGTCTACATCCTCTTCCATAGTTGACAGCCAGGTTTCCACTTGACCACCTTGCCGCCGACGCCAGGTGCGAACGGGTTTGGGGTCGAGGATGAGTTTTGAAAACACGCGTCTTAGTTTTTAGGCTGATCCCGGGTTTGCACCAAAGGGTGCCCTTTAACTGCAAAAACGCATTACGAGCACGATCGACCCTCAACTTCACTTTATCTTTCGCCTGACCATTAAGCAATATACTTGAGCCGAGGTATTTGAAGACTGGAACGTATTCAATCGGACAACCCGGGATGCGAAGTGGCTGGATGCCTGGTGTGTCGGTATAAAAAATGCCTCGGTTTTAGCCGCGTTTATCTTAAGACCGACTTTTGCGGCAGTGGCACTAATGCGGTCTAAAACGCTTTGCAGCATTTCGATATTGTCGCCCAGAACAACTATATCGTCAGCGCTGTCAAGGTCGGAAATCCATAGATCCGTTGAAATTTGCACCCCTTGATAGTCTGTAACGCCTGGTTCATTATGCAGTCTACGACATAGTTAAACATAACCGGCGATAGCAATCAACCTCGCCTGACTCATGTGTGCAAGTTAAATTCACGCGATTCTTCACCGTAGACACGAATCCGTCCCCTTGTAGAGCCTCAATAGGCTCTGATTAGGTTGACGAGCTCTAATGGAATTCCATCCGATAGCATGATGTTTCATAAACAACCACGGTCTACGGAGTCGACGGCGGCTCGGAAGGCAATGAAGCAAGCAATCGTTTGCTGTTGATACCGTGCACGGTGCTCGTGGATCCTGCTTTTCGAAAGACCAAATAATCCGATTCAGGAGGAACAATTTCACCCGCAATGCTTGAGACAATAGGCAGTACTCTATTGATCGGCGTGATCTGCAATTAGATGGCAAAACTTGTATTGGCTCCTCCGCAGAATGCAGACAACGCCATACAGAATACCTTCGATGTAAGCGGTTAAGAGAAAGTTTCTGCCAAATCGTGAGGTCAATTGCAAAAACTTTCATCTGTTTTTCGAAATTATTTGTACCCGAAGTGCAATTTGCTCAAAAGTTGATTTTCTGATTTCAGCTATAGAGTATATATTTCGGAATACGACCATTTTTATTGCTTAGACGTGACCAATCCAACGTAGGCGGCGCTGTCGTAGTGAAGTTGATCATGCTATTTAGACGAGCATTCGGAACGAACTCTGCATTTGTCAATTTTTACATCAAAGATATGTCCACCATAAGAAGGATATTTCGTAGATAGTATGCATTAAGCTACCTGATTTTCTCAATTTTCATTGGTGCTCAAAAGTATATAATCGGTTTGATTTATCAAGAGGTCATAGATTTATTCACGCGTCATTCAGTACAGACATTGGGAACTAACTGTCCGATGGATAGTAAAACGCTGCTCGCAAAATATTACAACTTGCCTCAACCCGAAGACAAAATCCAGTTGATATACCTCTGATTTTTATGGCTCCGGGAAAAACCTTCGCTGCAAAACCATGACCGTCGTCGAAGAACCCAGATCACCACATGGTGAGTTTCCCGTGTGTGACTATACACAGCTATTTCTTCGATGCTATTCAACTTTCACTGAATGTATACGCTCGGTTCTTATTCAATACGGAAGCTGCACATGCTGAGAAGAAGGGACCAACTCTGATATCTATGTGTAATACCGTGCCATCTTTCGTGACATGTTCCGTAGAAGCAAGAACAAACTGATTCTGTGTGAGACCTACAACCATAACATGCAACTTCACAGTAAGCACAGTACGGCATTTTTGACATTCGTGCCTACTTATATAACGCGTTTTCATCCCTATCACCAGTAACAAACAAGCGCTATCGTTGTGAAGAAATCATGGAGAGAGCGAAAGTACATGATCCCTGGTTCTGTATTGAACAACAATACGTCATACTGGAAAAGGACGGATACCCGCTCAAATGACCAAAGAACGGATTTCCTCCAGCACAAGGTACGGCTTAGACCAGACAATTACCCCTATGTTGTTTTACTGAATGTTGACTCGAGTTTGTCATTTTTGCATGATCGTACTACTTTCCTCTCTGAGCTACCAAAGATCTAGGGCGTGACGTGATTGAAGCTCACTACCGTGCCTCTCTTCATGTGGGTATCGATATTTGTGAGAGAAATGCTGAGGTGATGCCTTCAGAGTTCGTCCCGCAAATATGGATCCCTGCATAAAGGCAGGCACGGTAGTGAGCCTCCATCACGTCGCGCCCCAGAGCTTTCGTAGCTCCGACAGAACAGTAGTACGGTCCTGCAAAATGGCAAACTTGTCAGCTTTCAGGAAAACAACAGAGAGGGGTATTTGCCTGGAATAGACCGTACCTTGAGCCGGAGGATATCCGTTCTTTGGCTATTGGAGCGGATGGCCGTCCTTGTCGAGCATCACGTATTCCTGCTCGATGCCGAACCACGGTTCGTGTTCGTTCGCCTTGTCCATTATCTTTTTGCAATGAAATCGCTTGTTTGTTTCTGAATATGGAAAGGAAAACTCAATATACATAATGTGACGAGAATTCTGAATTTGAAAAAATGCAGCACATAGCTTACTGTGAGGTCGCAATTGTAGTTGAAGGTCTCGCGCAGAATAAGTTTGTTTATAAATATATACCTACTTTGATTCTCTGACTATTCTTTTAACTTCTCTCTGTTTCGTTCTCCAAGCCTAATGATGTTCTGGCTGCTGAGTTTGCAACCATTTCTTTCTTGCCATCTTTTTGCCTGAGATGGCTTTTTTGATCTCATCAGATAATACCGCCCACCACGGTTTGTTTCTCGCATGAGTTTGCGTTGATTCTTTGGCATCATTTTTTAATCCCACGACTATTTCACCGTATGTGCTGCTTTCTGATATCAATTTTCGCACTTTCATTTGGAAAATTTCCGGATTGTGATTGATATATCTGACGGTTTCATAACTTCTCCAGTGACCACATTTGTGTTTCACTGGTTTGTGTTTTATGGCTTGTTTGCAGATCGAATTGATTTGAAAAATAGTCGTTAGTAGGCAATGGTCCGAGTTAGCATCAGCTAGTCGGCTTGCCATTACATCACGTGATTGCTGAATGTGAGCGTATAATCCAGCACTGCTCCCGCAGAGGTCGCAGGGTGGTACCATGTGTACATGCGTCTTCGAGGCTTCTTATAAAACGTGTTCTCAATCCGTAGGCCGAAAGTCTGGCGCAGATCGAGTAATTTTTCACCATTCTCACTTGTTTCTGTGTTGAGAGGGAGGTAAGGCCCTACTACCACCGGTAAAAATCTCTATTTGTTTTACCTATGTGACAATTGAAGTCTCCCATTACTACAAGGCTTTGGGACTCAGTCGCAAGGTCACTAATTGCAGCGCGCAATGCCTCAAAAAATTGATCCCTTTCGTTCTCGTCTTTAGAGCATTTCGTGGGAGCATAACATGCAATTAGCTCAACTAGGAGGCCACTTATGCTGATCTCGAAAGGAGCTATCCTGTTGAATATAGAATTAGAGAAGACTGATTTAATGTCACTATTAAGAATTAGTAGTCCTACTCCCCCTACCTTTTGATCATTAGCAGAGGGGCCGCAGTTGTAAAAAGAAGTATGTCCATTTATCCTTATAGCGTTTGTTCCCGCACTTGTTTCTGTGATCACTGCTATTTCAATATTTCTTCCCTCTAATTCCTCGACAATTTCTTGTAACTTCTCCTCCCTCGAGCAACCTCGGATGTTCCATAACCCAGCTTTCACGATGGGGCAGGGAGGCACACGATACCTGTTTGAGTTTTGCATTACTGCGCCTATGCCACCGACTACTTCCCGTCCCACTTCGTGGTGGACCGGTATCGAGAGGCTCAATTTCGAAAGAGTGACACTTGGATTTTTTCATACTAAAGTAGTGGCTGGTCGGGCCGATCTACCATAGTTAGCCGTCAATGGTCGCCCCAAGATGTTGCCCCCCGGGGACCATTGGGGATGTGGTGACGCAGACCGTGAAAGCGTGGCTTATCGATCCTTTTGATTTTGAGATGAGGAGTTTGAAGTGGAAACATTTGAGTACCTCGGATCAACAATTGATGCCAGAGTGGATACTCCATGTATAGTCCAAGCAAATATTGCCAAAGCGAGGCGAGAACTGACAACGCTTAGACCCTTGCTGCGAGCCAGCGGAATCAGGAATAAAACCAAAGCACACCTAATCGAATGCTCCATTATCTCGATTCTCTTGTACGGACTGAATACTATTGTCCTAACGGCTAAGATTTGCGATAAACTCGAGGGCCTACTCAACACAGCGCGTAGAATGATAGTCTGCTGCAACAGTCGACGTGAAATCAAAGCGCTTGACTCGCCCTTCATCGCCACTCTATTACAAACACGGAGACTTAACTCATTCGCGTCTATACACGCTAGTGACTCGAACATAGCTGCCAAAATAATCCGGAGCAAAATGGTTGAGAAACGACAATCCAAGCCGGTGCATACAAAAGATTGGATGCGCCAACTATACACCGACGCACAAGAAAGATTTGGTGATAGTAATTGGACCATAAACCCGACAAAAGTAAAAACCGAACGTTCCACTGCTTCTAGACCGAGATCAGTCGGAGAACGTGCGCGACTCATTCAATGCACGATAAAAAACTGCGAACAAATGTTCGCTGAAACAAAAGAATTAAACATGCATAGTTAGCCGTCAATGGTCGCCCTGAGATGTTGCCCTCCGGGGACCATCGGGGAGGTGGTGACGCAGACCGTGAAAGCGTGGCCTATCGATCCTTTTGATTTTGAGATTCGGAGTTTGAGAAAAGTTACCACAGGGATCCCGGGGGTGTCACCACCGCCTCGTCGGCTAACGGTGACAAATAGGGTAGATCGGCCCGACCAGCCACTACTTTAGTATAAAAATCCAAGCGTCACACTTACGAAAATAAGCCTCTCGATACCGGTCCACCACAAGGTGGGACGGAAAGTAGTCGGGGGCATAGGCACTTCAATGCGAAACTCAGACCGGTATCGTGTGCCTCCCTGCCCCATAGTAAAAACCGGGTTATGGAATATCCGAGGTTGCTCGAGAGAGGAGAAGTTACAAGAAATTGTCGAGGAATTAAAGGGAAGAAATATTGAAATAGCAGTGATCACAGAAACAATGGCCGAAACAAACGCTATTAAGTTAAATGGACATACTTCTTTTTACAACTCTGGTTCACTGCTAATGATAAAAAGTAGGGGGAGTAGGTAGGACTGCATACCTAGAAGCTCTAAAGCACGCTTGTAAATAACCTCACAATGCACGCTGTTCTTTAGGCTGCCACATATCCAGACTCCAAGATCCTTCTCCGATTCGGTCCAGCTCAAAATCGTCTGCCCAAAGTGATATTCGTACTGAAAGGGCTTACCGATTTGCAGTAACTTGCACTTTTGAAAATTGAACGGCAGTTTATTTCTAACTGACCATTCGTGTAGTGCATCTAAATCACTTTGGAGTTTTACGCAGTCTGCAGTTGATTTTATTCGCATCCAAAGTTTAACATCATCCGCAAAAAGAACTACCTTGCATGAGAGCGTCTCAGGTAAATCATTGATGTAAACTAAGAAAAGCACTGGACCGAGAACGGAACCTTGCGGTACACCACTGGAGGTATTAATGGCTCGTGATTGTACCCCGTTAACTCGAACGGTTGCCTTGCGCCCATTGAGGTAGCTTTCGAACCACACGAGTAGCTGCCCGTCAATACCAATCTGTTTCAGCTTCCGTAGCAACAGGAAGTGATCAACTCTGTCGAAAGCTTTCGACATATCCAGATAGCACGCGTGCACACTGTCTCCTGCGTCAACCGTTTGGGTCCAATCGTTTATTACCGTCAGCAAGTTTGTCAAGCAGGAGCGAGCTTTACGAAACCCATGCTGGGCGACAGATAGTATATTTTGTGATTCCAAGTGATGAACTATATTTTCCGTCACTATGCGCTCCATCACTTTGGATATCACGGGGAGTAGGGTGACAGGACGGTAGTTCGCGGGATCTGAACGGCTACCACCCTTATTATTGGTGAAATTACCCCTGTCTTCCACTCTGTTGGCACCACTCCTTCGGTTAGGGAATGTTGGAACAATTGGCATAGTGGTTCACACAGCTGCTGGTCACAGGATTTTAGTAGTGCTGGTGTTATTCAATCGGCTCCAGGAGATTTCCTAGGGTTCAGTCGACAAAAGTGTCTTCGTATAATCGCTGAATTAATCTCAATATCATTCAGTTGTTGAGATACAATCGATGTCAGTAAATTCTCATTCGCCCTAACCGTTATCAGGCTAAACACATTTTCATAAAATTGAGCGAGAGTATCAGCCGTTTCCTTTGCTGTGACTGTTAATCCATTCTCAGAATTAACAGGAAACACCCCTGGTTTCACACTGGACCGAGCATTGACAATTCGATAAAGAAGTTCAGGGTTTTCTTCCATTTTCAAAGACAGAGAGCGATGGTAATATTGCTTGTCCTCTTTAACGAGAGCATTCACTTTGTTACGGATTTTAGAAAATTGCTGCCACGAGGCATCAGTTCTGGTCTTTCGGTGTTCAGTCCAAGCAAAGTTTCGTTTCCCGAGCCATTTTTTTGTGCGACTGCGAAGCTTAAATCGGAAGTCACTTGCCTGTCGTTCATCAACAAATCGCGAATTATGATCTATGTTTGACTGAAGTATTTTCATGAGCTCACTGCATTGTGTTTCGGTGTTGTGCTGATCAAGTTCTTGCCAATTTACTAGCCCAAGCGATCCACGTAGACCAGCGTAGTCGATCTTTCTGAATTGTTTGGAGGACGCACAAACTCGTCTAGCACTGCAAACAAACTCAAAGGCTAGCACCAGATGATCACTCCGACCGAGGGGCACAATGTAGTCAACACCCTCAACTGCTGTTTTCTCTGAAGTAAAGATTAGATCCAAAATGGATGGCAACTCTGATCCTCTTCTATGAGTAAAGTCAAACACATGATTATGCAGTGGAAACATGTCGATCACCTCACGAAATTTGTGATCAAATGTGTGTAGAGGGTGATCGGATCTGGCAAAGAGATGATGAAGATTGAAGTCCCCGATGAGTAGTAATTGCGAGCTACGCTTCTCTCCGACGTAATTTAGCGCTTGTAATAACCTGTCATTTTGAGTATCATTCAAGGCTGGAGGGCGATATATGATTCCAAGAATGCAATCGTCCTGTGACACATTCGTGAGACTGCACCAGAGGGTATCTTCGAAATCAAGTCTTGGATCGTGAATTTTCATGCACTGAAGCCGTTCGTGACAGTATAAAGCCACACCACCACCTTTTCTTGGGCGATCGTTCCGTATTAGCATCATGTTGGGGATTGAGAGTTCACTTTCAGTCATACAGGATTGAAACCAGGTTTCAGTAACAGCAACGAGGTCTGGCGTGTATCGTTTGCACAGCTCGGTCAGTTCAGTCAATTTGTTGAACAAACTTTGAGCATTGGTATAGATGCATTTAAGTGAGTTTTTAGAATGTAACACCGAGTCATTATTTGTATTTATTGGTCCGACGATGTTAACGTCGGACCGAAATCGTTTTTTGAAGCAATTTGAAGTAATTTCGCGGGCGAATTTGCACCAGTTTCGGATAATTGCGTAATTAAAGGCTCCAGGTGGACCTCAACAGCGGCTTCTGAGTTGCACAGTCTAACGATTTCAGGTAACCTGTTTCTGTTCACTTTTAGCTTGCTTCGAACATCATCTGCCATGCTACCTGAAAAAAACGTAACCTTAAGTGGATTTGCCCCTTTCCCGTGATAGTTCGGCGAACGAGGTATTCTGTATGTGTCGACAACTACAGAATTTTGGAAACCGATATTTTCGGCTATAAATGACCATTGTTTACGGTCGTGCTCTTTGTTTTCGAAGCCCGTTGTGGTGCACGAATTTTCTGGAACGTCAAGCAGAATAATACTCCTTGGTGCTGTTTGATCCCGCCTATTCGGTGCTTTCGACCTTTCCCACCAAGGTACGTCAGCATATATACGGTTGGGTAGGTCACTTTGCTTTCGGAGCAAACACGAATTTAGTAGGACATTTTCCATGTCCTTTTCGTTGGCGAAAGTGATTTTAAGGAGACGTGGTTTATCTTGATTCGGAGATTTAGTATGACGAGTTAATCGAGTTACCGACACGGGGTGTATACTGTCTAGGCCGATTCGATTACAAACGACGAACCAGTTTTCACGGTCATGCTTTTGCCTTTCTTGAAAGAGCGTCACCTCTGAGTCAGAAATATTGGTGCATATTACACTTAAATTTTTTATGCGTTTTATCGAACTTTTTCTGCTCTTGAAGGGGTGAAAGCGAATAAAGTGCCTGGCAGAAATGGCATAAAGTCGAGGCTGCTGAAAGCAGGAGGGGAAGTCCTAGCGACTCCAATCCTGCGACTCTTTAACGAATGTTGGGCTGAAAGACTCCCTCTACCAAGTGAATGGAAAGAGGCAGAAGTAATCAGCCTATACAAACGTAAGGGGTCTCGCAAAGATCCTAATAATTACAGGAGTATCTTCTCACTGGATACTATCGGGAAGCTCTATGCATCGATAACCTGTAACCGATTGTAAAGAGCAAATACAATAAACAGCGACACACAATTTGATTTCGCGAGAAACGCTCTACTGAGCAAGCGATCCTCAGTCTCAGAACCGTGATCCAAAAGGCGAAGGACACGGGAAATACAATCGTTATCGTTTTTGTTGATCTCGAAAAAGCATTCGATACAGTCCCTCACGAAGCTATATTAACTGCATTAATTAAACGAAACTGTTCGGAACAAGTCCTTCAGTCAATCAAACAACTGATGACCGCCCCAACCGGATATCTCCGTGGAGATGGTGAATTCCAGATGACAAGAGGCGTCCGACAGGGGAGTTAAGAGGGACCAATATTATTTAACCTTGTCTTTGATGATATATTACGAGAGTCGATTGAGCCGTTACCCACTGGCATCAATCGCACTTTGGATGAACGCGAATGGACATTGAAACACATAGAATATGCAGATGATCTTTGTTTAATTTGCAAATCCACGGTGGAGGCAGAAAAAATGCTGTATGCACTCAATACTCAGCTGGAACGACACAAAATGTCGTTGTCCTTGGAAAAAACAAAATGTGAGTGATACCAAGATACTGATAAATGGGTTTGAAATTGAAAAGGTGCCAAAGCGAGGCGAGCCCTGACAACGCCTAAACCCTTGCTGCGGGCAAA
Source organism: Atriophallophorus winterbourni (assembly GCA_013407085.1). NCBI lineage: Eukaryota > Metazoa > Platyhelminthes > Trematoda > Plagiorchiida > Microphallidae > Atriophallophorus > Atriophallophorus winterbourni. The sequence continues at coordinate 85,688 of JACCGJ010020592.1, forward strand.
AGGAATCAGGACTAAAACTAAAGCACAGTTAATTAACTGCTTTATTATCCCGATTCTATTGTACGGACTACATACTATTGTCCCAACGGCCAAGATTTGCGATAAACTCGAGGACCTACTAAACACAGCGCGAAGAATGATAGTCGGCTGCTACAGTCGACGTGAAATCAAAGCGCTCGATTTGCAGAAACTTGTAAAATTGCCCTCCATCGCCACTCTCTTACAAGCACGAAGACTTAAATTATTCGCATCTATACACGCTAGTGACTCGAACATAGCTGCCAAAATAGTCCCAAGCAAAATGGTTAGGAAAGGAAAATCCAAACCGGCGCATGCAAAAGATTGGATGCGCCAACTCTACACCGATGCACAAGAAAGAATCATTGATAGTAATTGGATTACAAACCCTATAAATGTAAAAATCAAAAGTTACACTGCCTCTAGATCGAAATTACTCAGAGAACGTGCGAGTTCCATTCAATGCACGATGGAGAATTGCGAACAAATGTTCGCTGAAACAAAAGAGCTAAACAGGCACGTGAGAACAGTACATAACACAGACAACCAAACAACTACGGATGGTAATGGCGCTCATCAATGTCCAGTTGCAGATTGCAAAAAAGCGTATTACACACAGGGTTGGCGAGAACGACATCTTAAACAGTGCTACCCGGATTATTTATTGAGTCACGATGATTCTAGCAACACCGAAGGAAGTAACAAATATGTACAAATGTCCATTGACCGATTGCGATAAACAACTCCCCACGTGGAAAGGCATAGTAAATCACTGCTACGTTAATCATGGGTACTCGGCAACCAAAGGGGAATACATAACCCGGAAAAAGACAGCGGGTTAAAACATCTATGGTACTCAGTATTCAAAATTCGCGTCACATTATGTATATTTAGTTTTCCTTTCAATAATCAGAAACAAACAAGCGTTTTCACTGCAAAGTGATAATGGACAAAGAAAAGGAACATGAACGCTTGTTCGGGATATAACAAGAATAGGTCATGTTGAACCAGGATGGCTATTCCCTCCAATGGCCAAATAAAGGATTTCCTTCAGCTCAAAGTAGGGTCCGGTCCAGACACATACCCCTCTGATGTTTTCCTGAAAGCTGACAAGTTTGTCATTTTGCAGGACCGTACTACTGCTCTGTCGGAGCTACGAAAGCTCTGGGGCGCGACGTGATGGAGGCTCACTACCGTGCCTGCCTTTATGCAGGGATTAACATTTGTGATACGAACGCTGAAGTCATCACCTCAGAGTTCTTCGCACACATATCGATCCCGACATAAAGAAAGGCACGGTAGTGAGCTTAAATCACGTCACGCCCTAGATCTTTGGTAGCTCAGACAGAAAAGTAGTACAGTCCTGAAAAAATAACAAACTCCAGTCAACATTCAGTAAAACAACATAGGGGTAATTGTCTGATCTGGACCGTACCTTGTGCTGGAGGAAATCCGTTCTTTGGTCATTTGAGCGGGTATCCGTCTTTTCCAGTATGACGTATTGTTGTTCAATACCGAACCGGAGATCATGTACTTTCGCTCTCTCCATGATTTCTTTACAACGATAGCGCTTGTTTGTTACTGGTGATAGGGATGAAAACGCGTTATATAAGTAGGCACGAATGTCAAAAATGCCGTACTGTGCTCACTGTGAAATCGCATGTTATGGTTGTAGGTCTCACACAGAACCAGTTTGTTCTTGCTTCTACGAAACGGGTCACGAAAGATGGCACAGTATTACACATAGATATCAGAGTTGGTCCCTTATTCTCAGCATGTGCAGCTTCCGTATTGAATAGGAACAAAGCGTAAACATTCAGTGTAAGTTGAATAGCATCGAAGAAATAGCTGTGTATACTTACACACCGGAAACTCACCATCTGGTAATCTGGGTTCTTTGACGACGGTCATGTTTTGCAGCGAAGGTTTTTCCCGGAGCCATAAAAATCAGAGCTACATCAACTGGATTTTGTCTTCGGGTTGAGGCACGTTGTAAGATTTTGCGAGCAGCGTTTTCCTATCCATCGGACAGTTAGTTCCCAATGTCATTACTGAATGACGCGTGAATTAATCTATGATCTCTTGATAAATCAAGCCGATTATATACTTTTGAGCACCAATGAAAATTGAGGAAATCAGGTAGCTCAATGCATACCATCTACGAAATATCCTTCTTATGGTGGAAATATCTTTGATGGAAAAACTGACAAATGCAGAGTTGGTTTCAAATGCTCGTCTAAATAGCATGATCAACCCCACTACGACAGCGCCGCCTACGTTGGATTGGTCACGTCTGAGCAATAAAAATAGTCGAATTCCGAAAGATATACTCTATAGTTAGCTGAAATCAGAAAATCAACTCTTGAGCAAATTGCACTTCGGGTACAAATAATTTCGAAAAAGAGATGAAAGTTCTTGCAATCGACCTCACGAGTTGGTAGGAACTTGCTCCTAACCGCTTACATCGAAGGTATTCTGTACGGCGTTGTCTGCATGCTGCGGAGGAGTCAATACAAGTTTTGCCATTCAAATGCAGATCACGCCGATCAACAGAGTACTGCCTATCGCCTCGAAATTGTTCCTCCCGAATCGGACTATTTGGTCTTTCGAAAAGCGGTTGAGTGATGCGGAATGGAGTGTCCTCTCCATTGTTGCGTAGAGATGTACGCCAGGGCATTTCAATATGGGAACCAGCTGTTGCCCATGTAGCAAGTGCACACACTCCATCGCATCACAGTTACCAAATGGAACAGCCAGGCTGATACGTTTGAACAACGATGTCCTTATTCCATTTGACAGCATGCAATTTCAATCAAACATTTTAAGAAGATGCTCTACTGCGAGAACTCCGCTGAACACGGTTTCGGAACATATACAGAAGCGCAACTAACCACTGCGATAACTGATCTCGGGGAGCCCAGGTTGTTTGTAAGGGTTGATAGCTGCTTAATTCCTATGTCGGTATTTACGCAAACCGGGATGTGGCATCGCATGGATGTTAAAGTATGTTCAGTGCATTGATAAATGTTTATAGAATGGAACATTATCCCCCCGACTCTCTCACATGCAAGCAATTCATCTCAAAACGTTCGAATAGAGCGAGTGAGATACAAAATTACTCTAAATCTCAGTTTTTTCTCATATCTAATTCACAAGTAAGATTCCATCTAGAACGAATCGGTCGAAAAAAACTGGTCCACCATTTAGTTCCGTGAATGAGTCTTCTGCAATTGGTAGTGGTTACTGATGAGTTTCTAGTTCATCATTGAGTCCCCGTGAAAGTTAGCACAAATTCGCAACGCTCCGTTCTGTTTTCTGACAGTAACTATATGTGCTGCTCACGCAGAGTAACTCAAGTAATTCATGGTTTTTAATGGCCTAAAAAGCAACAAGCTTAACAACAAACATAGGATGGTAAACATTGAAATGTAAGTGTATAAACAAGATAAGGAATTAGAATAAGCAGTATACAAGTGTTAGTGAAACGAATAATTCAATAAAAAGTCGTCCAATATCGTTTTAAATTCATGCAAAATAGGGGAGTGAGCCACGGAAGAAGGTCAACTGTTCCAAGTAAAACAGACACGGACAAAATAAAAAATACCTTCTACAGTACAGTTAGTGATAAAGCTTCTCACCCCTATGCTTTCTAGTCTATTCAACCCCGTGGTGGGACTGAACGTTTAGGTCTAAGAACTGGGAGAAATCCCAAGCGAATATATAAAACTGCTTTTATCTTGTTAGAGAGCTCAAGCGTATTGGAACATACGTGAGGATATGTGTTTATCAAATGTGAACTGATGGTAGATTGATTCATGTTACTTCGCGGGGAAACATTACATTCTGAACATAAAGGGTTATCGACGCTAGATGGTTGGCAAATATCCAAAATTGGAAATTCCCATTAATTGGGTTTGCTGATCCAGTCAATTTGAAGTAAATTCAAAACATCTAGTTCAGTAACGTAACAATAACCATTAGAATTAACGCAGCGAAATGAATAGTTACATTACAGCTTACCCACGAAACTGAGCTGTTCACCAGAAGCTGATCTGGCAGTATGGGTTGTTTCTTCATATTTCGGGCATCCTACTTGCTGCTGTTTTGAAGTTTATCGTTATGTCAGAAGCCGTATCTAGTTGCAGTTTTATCAGGGTCCCGTTGATACGAATGCTTATTTATTTCCTTTGAGTCACTGCGTTTAAACCGGTCGTTGTGAAAACCAGATTTGAAATGCTTCTGTTTCTTGTGATATTCGTTTAATTTTTGCATAAGCTTCGAAAACGTTCTGCTAAACACATTCTCTATACGACCAGCAATTCCGCAAATGTAACACCTGAATGTATGATATCTTCGGTACCGGGACTCGAATGACACTCCTTCATCAGGCTGATTATGGAATTCGTTGATAATTTGCAGTAGGGTTTTGCTGCACTAGCCTTGGGTTCGACCGAACACAACCGTAACTGAACTCGTGTATTGAGCGAATGAATGAAGATCAAAAAGCTTGTATAGTGAACGATAATCACAATATGCACTTACGATCGATCTTGATTGATGCTTGATCGATAGTTCGTTCACTGTCTATACTAGAGACGCAAAAATCGATTTCTAAACCAGCTATAGAACTAATATAGAATGACCGAATGCTAATTACTTGATTGGAGATTCCATTTTGTTTGAGGGAAATTTTTAAACTTGCAAATGGCTAATAATACGAAGCTGTCATATGTCATAGTAATCAGAGTGTCGGAGTTTCATTCACTACGCAGTAATTGAAGATATTTCAAAGTTTTATTGATGTGATAAGTAAATATTTTACTGTCGCCATAGTTTACAAATATTGGGAATACATAAAAATGAAACATGTCTGTAAGTATTGAAAGTTAGCTTATGTATTCAGACGCGACAATGTGATCTTGAGTGTGGAATGGTTAACCTGTAGCAGTGAGATCTGCTACCACGTGCTTCTTGCTCATAGAACAGGTGTTTAAATGGATGATTAACTGTATGCAGTATGTCGAACAGCAGAATCGATTTCTTGCTAAGATTGCCACAATTGTGAGAATAAGATCGAATATATCATTGAATATCACGTCAAGTTGACGTCATATACGCATCCAGGTACATCGTAGGCATATAGATGAAATATTGGTATTGTGAAACTTAGAGAGCTGATAAGGATATGATGATCGAGATGAACACAACGTTGATGATAGTGATGATGTTGATGATAGTGTTAGTGATGATAATGTCAGTGATAATGATGCTTATAATGCTGGTGGCTTCGTTATGTTCGCGAATAACAGTTTAAGTCTGTCATGATATAAATCAATACACAATCATAATAAATATCAACAGAACCGTAGCAATGCGCAGGCTTGTAAGGTAATCCAAATAAGGTTAAGCCTTTTATTCGAGTGAATGTGATTAGCTTCGAACAGAGTCTGGACATAGCTGTATTTGGTTTAGGCAGAATTGTTAAATAGCTTGATTGTAGATTTCGACATTTTGACTAATTCGAAACACTTCGTTCAATTGTTCGAAACTGTTGTTCAATTATTAAATCCCGCGGCTAAGCGCTCGGCCTAAATATCATTTCGCGATGACATTCCAATGTCTTTGTTAACCGAAGATATCTCATTTAAACGTGGCATTGTTCTATTCTGACAATCTCATTTTATCAAGAACGTGTTTACCTCACGCATCTAAATATCGACAAGTTGCATATTTATTCACGCGCTTCATTCAGTAATGACATTGGGAACTAACTGTCCGATGGATAGGAATACTGTTCTCGCAAAATTTTACAACGTGCCTCAACCCGAAGACAAAATCCAGTTAATGTGCATCTGGGTAGATGGCATGTCTCGCATGTTTGAGTTTGGTTAAAAAGAAAAGTTGAAAAGATATTCAAATTTGTATTTAATTCATTCAGCTTACTGTCTGTTTTTCTCATTTTACCACAGCCATCAATTAACCAACCTTGCTTTCATCTGCGTCCCAAATCAACTCATGCGTTTCTAGTCTTATTCGCTTCACTTGATAAGAGTATACTGTACCACAAAATTTGTTCTCTTAGTGTAGATTCATATATCGTGGACATACCTTATAGGTGCGCGTCTCACTGATTCGAATCGTGTGTACATTATCTTGTGAGCCAGCTTTTTATCGTTTAGCATTGTCCGTAAACAGTGCCGGTTTTATCCATTTTGAGCTATTTTCAATGGACTCTAAAGTTGATGCATACAATTCATGCCTAGCGTCACCCGGTATTCAGATACGTTGTAATGAGAAGCTTTTCGATTTAGATGATACCGACGACGTCGTTCTTATCGCCGACTATTATACGAATGCTCAGTCTACTTCAGACCGACTATGTAATATCAAAATTTCCTCTGGTATGCACTTTGCACTTTGCCAGTGCAGAGTTCAGTCGCAGGGAATTAATCTGACCTAAACAATTGGGAAACTTGTGAATGTTGACGTCTTTACATATTCGGTTACTTGCACTACAAGTAACGCGTGTCCATATAAAGAGATGTTTAGCTCGCTTTCATAAGCAAAGGTAGGTTTTAGTAACCTGAGTCATATGTGACATTTGAGGTGTGTTTCCGTAGCTCATGTGTAGAGTCTATAAGGCAAGAGTTTGCGCCTTTTTATTGTACAGGTGTAAATCTTGGACACTAGGCAATGAAGAACTCTGACGTCTGTAAGTCTTCGACGATCGCTATCCCAGCACCATCGGATACCTAACGCATTATCCATATGAAAATATGTGGTAGCGACGTCGAAATCTAAACACAGTTTATGGTCCATAGATTTCGCTGGCTATGTCACGTACTGTGAATGGAAAATCATCGTTTTCCAAACTTGGTTCCGTTCGACAGTTCTAACTCAAGATGAAGCCGTTGTACCGGTAATTCAAGGTAATTCAAGGTTTTTAATGGTCTAAAAATCAATAAGCTTAACAACAACCATAGGATGGTAAAAATTGAAATTTAAGTGTATAAACAATATAAGAACATAGATTAAACAGTATATAAGTGTTCTGGAAACGAATAATACAATAAAAAGTCGTCTAATTTCGTTTTAAAGTCATGCAAGTTAGTGGCGTGAGCAACAGTTGAAGGTAAACTGTTCCAAGTAAAACAGACACGGACAGAGTAAAAATACCTTCTACAGTTCAGACGGGAATGGGGTACTACCAGCACATATTCATGGGTCCGATAATTCCTCGTATCCCTTCGCGTGAATAAATCCAGTAAGGGATGGTTCGGGGTATGAAAAGTTTTGTAAAGTAAGATAAGGTCTCCTCTGATTCGTCGATAGGGAAAATCGAACAGATTCAGTTGAGCTATCCTTTCTTTATATGGTTTGTTTCGGATGCTGAGAACTAGTTTCGTTGAGCGGTGATAGATTCGCTGCATAAGTTCCACATCCCTCTTGAGCCACGGAGACCATGACTGCACACCGTATTCCATGACTGGTCTCAAGTATGTATTCATGATCCTTGGGAATATCTTGGGCGAAAATTTCCCAAATACACGTTTGAGTAGATTTAGAACACGTGTTGCTTTTTTAAAGGCACTGTTAGTTTGAAGTGATGTTTTTAAACTGGAGCATATCCAGACACCCAAATCTTTTTCTTCACTGCAATTTTCAAGGACATGCGAACCTATGTGATATGTGAACTCTACTCGATTCCCCACATTCATGATCCTGCATTTGTTGAAGTTAAACGGCAGTTTGTTCTTCAACGACCAGCTGTGAAGCGTATCAAGATCCTTTTGTAATAGCAGACAGTCTTCCGGACTACGAATGCTGCGCCAAATCTTTATGTCGTCCGCAAATAACGAAATGTTACATCGAACAATTTCCGGTATTTCATTGACATAAACCAGAAAGAGGATCGGACCAAGGACTGAGCCTTGGGGAACTCCGCTAGTTGCTGCAATTGGTTTGGATAATGCACCATCAACACGTACCTGGTTAGTGCGATTTGTTAGGTAGTCATTTAGCCAATTCAGCAACTTTCCAGTGATACCAAGCCTTTCAAGCTTCTGCAGTAGTAGGGAATGGTCAACACGATCGAATGCTTTTGAAATATCCAAGTAGCACGCGTGTATTGCTTGTCCTTTATCTACCGATTTAGTCCAATCATCTAGCGTTACCAGTAAATTAGACAAACAGGAATAATTTCGTCTGAATCCATGCTGGTTCCTCGAAAGCAACTGATTATTCTCGAAGTGTTTCATTAGATCGTCAACAATGAGTCGCTCAAGTAATTTTGAAATCACTGGTAACAGAGTAACGGGTCGGTAATTGGAAACATCGGAGCGATTTCCACCTTTGTAAATTGGAGAAATTATTCCTCGTTTCCAATCTGTAGGAATCACTCCACTTGCCAGTGTTTGCTCGAACAGATAAGTGAGTGGTTTGTACACCAAACTCGCAAATTGCTTCAATATTTTCGGTGTTATTCCGTCGGCCCCAGGAGACTTTCCGGTTTTAAGATTAAATAAACCTTGGAGGACGCGTTTCTCAGTGACACTTATTTCACTTAGGGCAACCGTGTTTGAAAGTGTTGGATTTGGGCTGTTTATTGCATGTTGTATCGGGTTGAATACCGATGAATAAAACGTGGCTAAAGCATCAGCAGTTTCTGCTGCAGTTGTTGTTGGTCCAGCTGATGTGTTCACGGACGCTACTCCAGGTTTCACCTTAGCTTGATCGTTAACCATACGATATAGTATTTTGGGGTTTCGCTACATCATGCTTGATATCACATCTTGGAAGCACAACTTGTCTTGGATGACAAATTTGTTTACTTTGTTCCGCAGTAAAGTAAACACATTTGTGGGCAGTCTCAGACATTGCTGGATCAGATGAAGGTTTTGGCTGATAAACTAGCTGCATTATGGGCGATGCGTCTCTTAGGCTCGGGTCCAAATGATCATAATTTGTCGGGACTTATTACCCTTTGCAACATAGCACAATATCATTTTCAGTGGCGGTCTAGTTGCAGACATAATCTCGAAGTGTTTGATTTGTCGTGTCTGTGGTCAAGTGAAGTGGCCCGAAAATCTTGTTACAATGCGTGACCCGTAAAAGCCACATGGAAACTGTCATGATGATCAAGAATCAAGAATCAAGATTTTATGGTGAAAAAAGCAATTGCTTTACATGTACCATTAGATGACAACTATTACAAAAAAGAAAATGTAATCAGAAACACATTGTTGTATGTTTGTCTGGGTTCGTGTTGATTCAATACACAGGGTCCATTATGGGGTGCTTTTTAATATATGCATCTAGTTTTGCTTTAAAAAAACATCAAATGTTGTTTCAATCACAATGTCTTGCGGCAGTGCATTCCATAGAAAGCAGATACGCACAGAGAATAAATGGCGACAGTCAAGTCTTGAGTGCGGTATTGCGAGGCAACTTGAGTGACTACGTGTATTCCGAGGGGAAATTATTTTTATTAGATCTCGGAGCGAGTGGTTTTCGATTCGCAGTATTTTGTAAGCTAGAATAACGTCGCTCCTCATTCGCCTCTGTGTAAAATCAGGCAAACCTAGTATGGCCATTCGCTCTTGATATGGGACGTGCTGCATCTCATCAACTAGCTTTGTTGCTCGGTGGTAAATTCTATCCAAGAGGTCGATGTCTGTGCGCAGCCATGGTGCCCACGCTGGGATCAAATACTCCATCGTTGGAAAAATGTAAGTTTCATAATGCGAGGAAGTGTTTTGGGCGTGAACCACCCAACTATTCTCCTCAGGATTCCTAATATACCACATGCCCGATTAAACACTTTTCGACAATGCATATTCGGTTTCAGGTTATTAGTGATCCAAATCCCGAGATCCTTTTCAGCGGTGGTCCAAGTTAGGTTTTCGTGGCCTAGATGATATGTGTGGTCGTAATTACGGCCAAGCTGTAACATATTACATTTGCGTAAGTTGAACGGCATTTGATTTAATAGAGGCCAGTGATACAGAGCACCCAAGTCCTGTTGTAGCATCAAACAATCTTCAGTAGGTCAGATTTGCTTCCATATTTTAATGTCGTCAGCAAAAAGAACTAGCTTACACCGCACTATTTCAGTCATATCATATAACAAGAAAAAGATAGGCCCGAGTACTGAACCTTGAGGTACCCCGCTCGTGGCATCGATACTTTCCGATAGCACACCGTCAATGCGAACTCTTACATGCCGATCGGTCATCTAATCTGTTAATCACGATAGTAGGTTACCCTTTATTCCATAATGCGCTAGCTTTTGCAGAAGCAGGCTGTGATTGATCTTGTCAAATGCCTTTGATATATCAATATAACAAGCGTGAACCATGCAGCCTTGGTCGAGCGATACAGTCCAGTCGCTTAGAGTGATCAGTATATTCGACAGACAAGATCTGATTCGACGAAACCCGTGTTGTGCTGCTGACAAAAGACCTATTGCTTCAAGGTGACCCACAATACATTCACTAATGATGCGCTCCATGATCTTTGAAATACAGGGTAGCAGCGTTACAGGTCTGTAATTTGATGCGTCAGAACGGCAGCTACCCTTGTAAATTGGTGTTATCACACCCGCTTTCCACGCTAGAGGTACGCAACCTTCGCGAAGACTCTGGATGAAAACCGCAGCTAAGCAATGTGAAACCTCTCTACAAGACACATGAAGAATTGCTGGGGTAATGTTATTCTCCCCGGGGAATTTCTTCGTGTTTAATCGTCGTAAGTGTCGCTCCACTACGAATTGATCTATTAACAAGTCACTTAGTGGTTCCACTGTGATTAATAATTCTTGATGCGATAATTGCTGTTTTGGGCAGAAGACTTGAGAGTAAAAGCACGCGAATGCATATGTCGTCTCTTGGACTGTGATGGTCAATCCTTCTTCTGTCATGATCGGGAAAACCTCTGGTTTAACTTTGGTACTCTCATTCACAATTTTGTACAATAATTTCGGATGTTTTTCCATTCGTTCCACCATACATTGTTGGTACTGTTGTTTGTCCTGCCGAATGAAGGTGGTGACTTTGTTACGTATTCTGCAAAATTGTAACCAGGATGTAGGGGTGGCATGATTGCGATGAGTGACCCAGGCTCACCTTTTTAGTGAAATTCATTTCCTGGTTCTGCTGCGAACCGAGAAACGGAAGGTGTGGACATCTTTCTTATGAACAAATCGTGAGTTAGACTGGATTTGCATTTGAAGGTAGTTCATCAAAGTATTGTAATGTGTATTTGAGTCACTAGAAGCAAGTTGAACATCGTTTAGCTCAGAGAGTGCTTTCTTGTGTTTCCAAAAGTCTACTTTAACGATGACTTTCGATTCGTCACTGAGTCTCGTTGCACTGCAGACATAATCGAACACGAGCATCACATGGTCACTCAGACCCAATATAGCTTCGTAGAGTATTGATTCGATGACCGATTTGTTGGAAGTCGAAACAAGGTCTAGAACAGAGGGCAGGTCTGTTTCTTTCATTCAAGTGTGGTTGGAGGCGTGGTTGTACATGGGTACTAGATCGAATACTTCGCAAAATTTGTGTTCCAGTGAGTTATTTGAGTGCTGATCTATTGGGTAAAGCTGCGGGAGGTTGAAATCCCCAATAATCAGAAGTTGAGCGTGTAGTCGGGCGCTGATGCGATGAAGTCTTTCAACTAACACATCGTTATGTTCTGCGGTCGAATTTGGTGAGCGATATATAACCCTAATTGTACAGCTGTCACCAGATTCCAGGTCCAGTGATCACCAAATTGTGTCGATGAGTGGAAGTTCAGTATCTGCAATGATATTAACCTTGAGTCGCTTGTGATAATACAATGCAACGATACATCCAGGGCCATCACGGTCTCGACGAATAAGTGTCATATTAGGGATAGAAAGTTCACTGCCCGTCATACTCGACTGATACCAAGTTTCCGTCACAGCAATAAGATCAGGGGAATTTTCTACACCGATATCAATGAGTTCCGCCAGCTTGTTGACTGAACATTAAGCATTTGTATATATACATTTGATCTATACTGCTTGATGTAGCGATGAATCGTGTGGTATATGTTAAGGCGTCAGACAGTGTGATACCGGATCTGACATAACATTAAGTGATCATGAGGTTGAAACTTGGGAGCTACTTATTGCGCGCTGACAGTTTGAATCAACATTAGGGTCCCTGTATGACATATTCGGTCCGACTCAGTTTGAGCCATGACCTAACACGTATTTTGATGCATCGATGTCTTCCATTTCGGTGGGTACGCTACCATCTGCTGTCCCCAGACGAGGATGTGTTTCGATCATGGTACTTGGTTTGGGTGGACTAAGTCTAACGTCCTTCGGTAAAGCTCTTTTCGCTTTTTTCCATTCGGATTATACAATCTCAGCCATGTCGTTGGTTAAAAACGTAATCCTCAGTGGTTTCGGACCATCTCCTTCATATTTTGGCGAAAAAGGCACCCGAAAAGTGTCAGTAACCACAACATTAGAAATATCAAGCGAACACGCAATGTAACGCCACTGCTTGAAATCGTGCTCTGTGGCTTCCTGAACCGATGCTTGGGAGGTATTTTCTGGTACCCCAAGTAGAACTATACTTCACTTTATTCACTCCTCGCAACACTTGGTTGAATGCATGTTCGACTCGAGTTGTAGCCACCTCAAAACAATGTGGCTGTGTGTCCCAGCCTTACCCATCTTTTCAGAATTTCTACTATGTTGAGCATATGGTACTTGGTAATGGTTTCATGTTTTTCGTAATAATGAATGTGAATGTCCTTTTCTAAAAGGCAAAGGACACGGGAAATACACTCGTTATAGTTTTTGTTGATCTCAAAAAAACATTCGATATAGTCCCTCACAAAGCTTTAATAAATACATAAATAAAAGAAACTGTTCGGAACAAGTCCTCTAGTCAATCCAACAACTGATGACCGCCCCAACCGGATATCTCCGTGGAGCTGGTGAAATCCAGATGACAAGAGGCGTCCGACAGGGGAGTAAAGAGGGACCAATATTATTTAACCTTGTCTTTGATGATATATTTCGAGAGTCGATTGAGCCGTTACCCACTGGCATCAATCGCACTTTGGATGAACGCGAATGGACATTGAAACACATAGAATATGCAGATGATCTTTGTCTAATTTGCAAATCCACGGTGGAGGCAGAAAGAATGCTATATGCACTCAATACTCAGCTGGAACGACACAAAATGTCGTTGTCCTTAGAAAAAACAAAATGGATGGAAATAGCCCCACCTAACAATGTGAGCGACACCAAGATATTTATAAATGGGTTTGAAATTGAAAAGGTACAAACTTTTGAGTATCTTTAATCCATCATTGATGCCTGAGGAATGATAACTGGTACAATCCGTACAAACATTGCCAAAGCGAGGCGAGCCTTGACAGCGCTCAGACCCTTGCTGAGGACAAATGGAATCAGGATGAAAACTAAAGCACAGCTGATAAACTGCTTTATTATCCCGGTACTACTATATGGACTTAGTACTATTGTTCTATTGGCTACAATCTGTGACAAGCTCGAGGGCCTATTAAATACAGCTAGAAGGATGATTGTCGGCTGCAACAGTCAAAGTAACGGAATTACAAAAAATGGTAAAATTGCCCTCGATTGCGACTCTCCTTCAGACAAGGCGACTAAACTTATATACATCTATATATGTAAACTAAAGTTATATACATCTATATATATATATATATATATATATATATATATATATATATAAATGATTCGAATATTGCAGCCAAAATTATCCGGAGTCAGATGGCTAAGAATGGTAAATCCAAACCAGCGCATACAAAAGATTGGATGCGCCAACTATGTGCCGATGTGCAAGAAAGAATCGGTGATAGTAATTGGATTATAAATCCCATTAAAGTAAAAACAAAAAGTTCTACAGTCTCAAGACCGAAATTAATCGGGGAACGTGCAATACTTATAAAATGCACGAATGAAAACTGCGAGCAAATGTTCGCAGAAACAAAAGAATTAAATAGGCATGTGAGAACTGCACACCAAACAGATAACCATAATACTACGGATGGTAACGGTGCTTATCGATGTCCAGTTGCAAATTGCAACAAAGCGTATGAAACACAGGGCTGGCGAGAACGACATCTCAAACAGTGCCACCCAAATTATTTATTGAGTCACGTAGAATCTAGCACGACCACAAAACCAGAGGAAGTAACAAAGATGTTCAAATTTCCATTGACTAACTGCGTCAAACAACTCCCCATGTGGAAAGGCATAGTAAATCACTGCCACGTTAAGCATGGGTAGTAGCAACCAAAGGGAAATACATAACGCGGAAAAAGACAGCGGGGAAAAACAGCTATGTTACTCAGTAAATGCCCCCGTAGCTGTGCCAGTATGGGAGGACTAAATTCGAAAGAAACCTAATGGCCATCTGGCTTCACCATCAGTAGATGGTGATATATATATATATATATCTAGATATATATTAGATTATATATATATATATATATATATTGTAGCAACTCGTAATCTCACTTTTTTTCCAATTGTATTTTCGTTTCCATCGATGCATGCTTTAATCAGCAATTTGTACATACTTATCTTTGTACCATTTTCATCCATTAACTCAGAAATTATCGTTTTCTTCCGACAATCGATATTGCCACAACGATCTATCGATTTCTTCTTGTCCTATTCACTCATAGACTATTGATCTTCGGTTTCGTCTAATAAGTTATTGTTACCCATCCTTTGTATCGCATTCTGTAAATAATCATTATTCAACAATATACTTTGGTCTGCGCGTCTCCTGGTTCTGCTATTGTTCGTGGTGCTGCACAGCTACTCGTTCGTGAATCGAAACGGTCAACGGCAGGATTAACGTGTCACCGGATCTTCAAGCTTTACGAATTATTCGTCGCTATATGTGGCACTGTTCGGCACTAATATGCGAAGACTGGATGAGATGATGAAACATAGTTTACGGGATACATTCAATGACGTGGTATTGTCGTGTAGCCGTCGGTGTCGGAGATCGACTACGAGACCGTATTTCGTCAGAAAATCGATACCGATGATAGGTTTCTGAACATCGGCTATCAAGGAGACGTAAGGGAAAGCACGTTTAAGTCCCAGATCGAGTTTCAAAAGTTTCTCACCGTAAGTCAAATTTTTTGATTCGTTAGCTGCCTGTAGTGTGATGCCTGATGGACGTAAGTCACGTTTTTCGCAGCTACGCGGTATAACACTAACTTCGGCACCAGTGACCACGAGAAAGTTGAGTTTATTCGACGCATAATATACATACAGGAGGCGACTAGCGAGTTTGCCAGGAGCAGCCGTCGCCATTACTGACTGGCAACCTGGTTTCCCGACTTTGTGGCTGTGTACCCTAATGTCTTTCGAACCTACTGACACGTCCGATTCTCAATTGAACGTTATTGGAGGCAACACTCCAGCTTTCGTTCCAGCTAACCCACACATTTGGTTCAATCAGCTCGAAGGAATGTTTCGTTTTAAACGGTTTACTAAACAAGAAACCATGTTTTCCTTCGTACAACCCCAGCTACCGTCGTATATTGCGAAAGAAGTTCTAGACGTTCTTGATCCGATGCCAGTAAATTCGCCTTATGACACCCTGAAAGCCGCTGTTCTGAAACGCACTATGGCTACTGACGAGGCGAGGTTAAAACAATTACTTGCCGGTGTAGAGCTCGGGGACAGAACTCCGTCACAGCTTGTGCGACACATGCGTTCTCTTGTGGGTAACACAACTCTGGTTGAATTGTTTACCATCCATTACTAAAGCTATCTCTGCCGTATCTGTGAATAACGTTTGTCTAGACACTCTAGCTGAACTCGACGGCAACATTCACGAAAATTAAGGCGGAACGAACGTTAATCAGGCAGTCAAAGCGAGTTGCATATCAGAGCTAGAAATTTACATAGCCACGTTGACTAGAGAGCTCTCATCATTACAGCTCATAATTTCTAACATGGAACGTTCTAAAAACTCTTACTTCGCCTTCGATCCATAAGTAGAAGCCGCTCTCGCCCTCGCGATAACAACTGGTTTTGCTATTACCATCGCCGTTTCGGAGACGCCGCGCGTAACTGCCGTCCAGGTTGTAAACACCCTAACGCACACAGCCACAAAGTCGGGAAACCAGGTTGCCAGTCAGTAATGGCGACGACTGCTCCTGGCAAACTCGCTAATCGCCTCCTGTATGTATATGATGCGTCGAATAAACTCAACTTTCTTGTGGACACTGGTGCCGAAGTTAGCGTTATACCGCGTAGCTGCGAATAACGTGACTTACGTCCATCAGGCATCACACTGCAGGCAGCTAACGAATCGAAAATTTTGACTTACGGTGAGAAAGTTTTGAAACTCGATCTAGGACTTAGACGTGCTTTCCCTTTCGTCTTCTTGATAGCCGATGTTCGGAAACCTATCATCAGTATCGATTTTCTGACGAAATACGGTCTCGTAGTCGATCTCCGACACCGACGGCTACACGACAATACCACGTCATTGAACGTGTCCGGTAAACTATGTTCTATCATCTCAGCCAGTCGTCGCATATTCGTGCCGAATAGTGCCACATACAGCGACGAATAATTCGTAAAGCTTGAAGATCCGGTGACACGTTAATCCTGCCGTTGACCGTTTCGATTCACAAACGACCAGCTGTGGAGCACCACAACAATAGCAGAACCAGAAGACGCGCATACCAAAGTATATTGTTGATTAATGATTATTTACAGAATGCGATACAAAGGATGGGTAACAATAACTTATTAGACGAAACCGAAGATCAATAGTCTATGAGTGAATAGGACAAGAAGAAATCGATAGATCGATGTGGCAATATCGATTGTCGGAACAAAATGATAATTTCTAAGTTAATGGATGAAAATGGTACAAAGATAAGTATGTACAAATTGCTGATTAAAGCATGCATCGATGGAAACGAAAATACAATTGGAAAGAAAGTAAAATTACAAGTTGCTACAATATATATATAGGTTTTAGCCAGATGACTGGTTCTACGAATTTTAATTCGTTTCAATTAAATGCAATTCAAATGGTCTAAAATGCATATAGCCTTCCAGAAAACCGCAGAATATAATGGGAACTACCAATATAACAAGCAAAAACGGGATTCGTTTGCTCATTGAGCAGTTCAAGATTCAGGTAAATTTTAAAGGGCCGAAATCCATTCGTTTGGTGTGATACATGGGGTCAAGATTTATATTTTTCTTCATCTAAGCAGATTCTATTTTGCTTTTACGGTTGTATTCGGCTTCCTTCGGTCGATGTCATCCATGGGTGTACATCACAGTTGCATGAATGTTCATGTTTTACTGCTTTTTGAATGACTAAACAGTCCGATTCGGGAAGAAAAATCTCTCCCGCAGCGCTTGTAACGATAGTCAGAACTCGGATGTACGACGTCATTTGCACGCAGGCGGCGTGATCTTTGTTCATTTGTCAAGAGCTGTATCTGCCGCTCCAAAGCTTGCAGACGACGCTTTACACAATGCCTTCAATGTGAGCGGTCAAGAGTAAGTTTTTCCCAACGCGCGGGGTCAATGCTAAGAGCTTTCATATCTCTTTTGCAAACGTCTTTGTACCACAAGTGCGGTCTGCCCAATGGTCGACTTCCTAATTGCAACTCACCATAGAGTAGATCTTTCAGAATACGACCATTTTCCATTCTGTAGACATGACCAAGCCACCACAGGCGAGCTGTCGTAATAGAGTGAATATGCTCGGTAGGCCAGCTTTTCAAAGCACTTCAGCATTGGTCACTGTGTCCATCCAGATGACTAGTTCTACGAACATTGATTCATTTCAATTCAATCCTATTCAAACGGACTAAAAAGCATATAGCTTTCTAGAAAACCGCAGAATAATATGGGAACAATATAACAAGCAAAACGGGATTTATCTTCTCACTGAGCAGTTCAAGAATGAGGTCAAATTCAAAGGGCAGGAAATGTTTTTGATTGGTAGGATTGTAGCAGACCAGTATCGCTACAAATTTATTATTGTACACTTTAATTTACTCTATCTTTCGCTAACATTCGATTGAAAGTCTGTCTGCATCACGTTTATATTGATTGGTCTTCGTCGCCCGGCCTGTGACGTAGACATGTTGAAACACTCATATGGCGCGAAGTGGATACTAAGAGCAAGTAACAAGAGGATATCCGAGAAATAACCATCAACAAGCAGCGAACAACAGTACTGACTTTTTCTTTATTCCATTTCTCCTTTTTCTTCGAACTTGATTGTACTGCATAACGCCGTCATCCTAGAAAATATAAGATTCTGAATACGAGCGTTGTTCTGTGAGCCAAGATGAGGGGGTTCAAAAGACAATGCAGTCGTCAGAAAACACCACTAGGGACCAACCAAAGTAGTCATCCTTTGGTGTAGATTCACAGGATGTTTTCTCCGATGCATGTGTCAAGTGTCAATAGGGGTCAAGATGTCTCTAAAATATTTGTTTGGTGAGTTTACAACATAATCGAGTGGATGATACCAAGTAATACAAACTCGGAAGGTAAGAATGCCGTTTAGTCCGTTCAGCTACTTATAAAGTAGCGAGTAGACGAGAACCTCAGTTCACATTGCGCCATCCGTCTACACAAATACTAGTTCGAAACACGAAGAGTCCAGCGGAAACGCATAGCTGATGAGAGGCAAAAACCTCGAAACCGGTCCTGTGCTTCCGGTGAGATTTTAGCGTTTCGGAATGGTATTCTACTTTGAACTATCCAGGGGTTGTAATAACCCTCGCGGCAATACGCCGTTGGATCAGTTGGGGCTTAGTTTAGTCCCTTTAGCTACTTATAAAGTAGCGAGTAGACGAGAACCTCAGTTCACATTGCGCCATCCGTCTACACAAATACTAGTTCGAAACGCGAAGAGTCCATCGGATACGCATAGCTGATGAGAGGCGAAAACCTCGAAACCGGCCCTGTGCTTCCGGTGAGATTTCAGCGTTTCGGAATGGTATTCTACTTTGAGGTAATAATGCCTTCTATAATTTAGTCGCGAATTAGGAACAGTCAGAGTCAATGTATGAGTTCGTGCCTTATGCGAGTCCCTGAGATTAAATAAGTACTACAAGGGGTGATTTGCTGAAGTCAAGATTTTGTAACCAGAATTCAAATCCCCTCGGAGCAGACGACGTGAATAATTGAATAAGTACAGCGTTTATATTGGTGTTCATAATGTCTGTTGTATTCCACCAAGCTTTCACTATATACCGATTAATCTGAATTTTGCTTTGTAAATGCCACAGAATTACCGATTTGATCATTGATATCTCTCCACTGGTCTTCAAAAAGGTGCATTGAAAAATTTCAACTTCATATAAGTTTGTGATCTAGCGGTTTTCCGTGCTAGTGAACGGTGATTAGTTTTCCAGTTAACTTGTAGCAGTGAGACCTGCTACCACGTGATTCTTGCTGATAAAACAGGTGTTTAAGTAGATGATTAACTGTATGCAGTATGTTGAAAAGCAGGATCGATTTCATACTAAGATGGCTACAATTGTGAGAATAAGATAGAATATTTCTTTAAATATCGGGACAAGTTGGCGACATTTACACAACCAGGTACATAGCGGGCTCGGTCCGAAAAAATTCAATACAAAATAAATTTACTATACAACTCCCTACTCTCGCTACTATGCCACTATTCTGTGACTATTTAAAAGCGCATTTTTGCGCATTTTACGCATATAGTCAGCCGGTTTCAAGGTCAAACGCGCGATGTTTCTCCCTGACGCCAGCTACAACAAGCCAATCACCTCAATCACCTCTTTCCTACCAGAGCTGTAGGTATCGATAGATAGACCTACGAAAGCGCGCGCACAAACAGACACTCACAACAGTGACATCGTTAATTTTCAAACTATTCAGCCCATAATGTCAGCTCAGAAACGCAAGCGAACCGACTTTACGCTGAATGAGAAGCTCAAGATCATTGAT
Source organism: Atriophallophorus winterbourni (assembly GCA_013407085.1). Lineage (NCBI taxonomy): Eukaryota > Metazoa > Platyhelminthes > Trematoda > Plagiorchiida > Microphallidae > Atriophallophorus > Atriophallophorus winterbourni. The sequence goes on from JACCGJ010020592.1 coordinate 105,732, forward strand.
GCTGCGAAGAAAGAGCCGAATCAGCCCAAGTTGGCGAGGGAGATTAGCAAGAAATGGGGCGTCTAATTTAAGAGAACCACCGTGAAGGGCATTATCAGCAGGATGCAATTGAAGCTGCAATCAAAGCTGGAGTTCCATCGAAGCGCATGAAGCTGAAGCAGCATCACGGCCCGAAGCTTGAGGAGGTAGTGCTGATATGGCTGAAGCAAGCAAGAGGACTGAATCTGCCTGTCAGCGGCGATGAAACTGGCTGAGCTGATGCACATCCCAGACTTCATGACGAGCGACTGTTGATTAGACAGCTTCAAGAAGCGCAATGGCGTCACGTTCAAGAAGGTGCATGGCAAAGCTGGAGCGGTGGATTCCCAATCCCTAATTGATTGGCAGCAGTGGGTTCTCCGGCCCTCGCTCAGGCAATGAAGAGCCAGTGGAAAGCGAAGACGAAGTGATTGTCGAAGAGGAAATCGTTCTGTTCGAGGGAGCTCAGCGTGCTCGGATCACTGTCCGAAAGTTCATGCAGCAGACCAGCGGAAAACCCGGTGTGATCCAAGCGTGTGATCGGCTAGACAACGAGATGAACGAGATCCGACATAAGAAAATGCGTCAGCCGATGATTTTTGAGAGCTTTGGACTAATCGATTTAGCAAATAAATGATGGACTTGAGAAAATAAAGACGTTTTAAAAACCCTCGTTACTATGCCACTCTTGCTCGGTCCAGACGGGTGGAATAGTACGGAGATTTGAGTGTATCAACAGATCCGTAGAAATACACAGCCTTTTAAGATAATCCAAATAAGGTTAAACATTTCAGTCCAGTGAATGTGATTAGCTTAGAACAGAGTATGGACATAGCTGTATTTAGTTTAAGCTAAATTGTTAAATAGCTTGATTGTAGATTTCGACAATTTGACACATTCAAAACAGTTGTTCAATTATTAAATCCCGCGGCTGAATGCTTGGCCTGAATATCATTTTGCGATGACATTACAATGTCTTTGTTAACCGGAGATATCTCATTTGAACGTGGCATTGTTCTATTCCGACAATCTCATTCTATCGAGAACGTGTTGACCTCACGCATGACTCTGAATGACTATTCATTATCGATCTGACCACACTTATCCTCGTAACTTGGAGCGGTGACGTTGAAACAAAGACCAGCGTTTGAGAACGAGATTGCATATCCAATATCTAGTCTAACAAGAATTTTGATAGCATTGCTAGAAATCAGTGAAGTTTATCGAAAGGTACCTAAACGACCAATCATTAGGTTCAGAGAGCTTCAAAACAGTGTACACGTGGTGAACAAAGTTATACTTGAATTCCACTGTTGAATAGGGTTCGTACAACGAACCACGGCGTTCAAATCCAGAATCACATAGAGATACCCGGATAAATATCGTTGTCAGACAAAGCCTCATTGGAGCTGGAACTAACCTCGTGAATAATCTCTAAATATCAATATATCGAAGAAGCTGATGGAGAACTAAATTTGAAAGTGTACTTATATTGAGTCCACTGATGCTAATCCGAATGTTTCTAACTGAGAAATTCAGACAGCCGGACACCCATTTGAAGTGATGAGTGCTTGAGCTTTGAGTAAATTGACAAAGGCTGCCGCGAGCGCATCCAAAGTGTTTTTGAAACAAAGGAACAAAGGGTCATTGAAGCCCTTTTGGCCGCTCGATCGAAAGCCTCTGAAATGATGTCCAAACTGCGCGTTGAATTATCCGAAGCGGATTTCTGCAGAATTTGTGTAAAACACGCGGAGGTTTTAGCCACACAAACGGAGCGAATAGGAGAAAGACGAAACCGTAAGTTCAACAAGTTATTCGAGTTTGATAATAAACGTTCTTCAGATAAATCTAATAAGTCATTATTTGGCAACCAGTATTCTAGTGTTTTGAATTTATCTATTCGACAACTTTCGCAAGCTGAACAAAGATTGTTGGAGAAGGGCTTGAATTTCTGCATAAGTAAGATCTTTATGAAAGCTGAGGATCTTATCCACTGTATTGAGGGATCATTAAATGCACTCCTTAACGAACAGGCAGACGCGGTAAGAAACTGTATCGCAGATGTCATTGAAAACCAGGAACAAGGCGATGCAAACCTTGATTCACACGAAAGACAAGCACTTCTTACGCTGAAACAATATACAAATATAGCCATACTAAGGCCGACAAAGGTTAAGTAACGGTAATTTTGAACAAAAGCGACTATTTAGACAAGGTTGGGGTACACTTATCCGAGGGCCCTTATGAACGGATAGATAATGGTAAAATAAAAAAGGTAATGAATAACTGCAAAACGGTAGTCTCTAGGTATTTGCGTGGCGTTAAAGAGAGTTTGGGAAGCTGATTGTGGTATAACCTGTATCCCAAGTATACTCTAATTCTTATGTTCTACGGCCTACCTAAAAGACATAAAGAAGAAGACCTATCGTCGACGGTATCGGATCACCTGCGCACGAGTTAGCTAGACATTTGTTGTAAACTTTAGTCAGCAATACAGCCTCGTTCATCAAGAACGCATATGACTTTGCAGCACGCTTAAAGTCGATAACAATAGATGACGATGAAATAATGGTTAGCTTTGACATGAGCGCTTTGTTCACCAACGTCGATACAACAAGTGTGTTACAACTAGCTAGATGGGCCTTGGAAACTGATGCCAGTTAGTCAGATCGCACAAACTTGAGCGTCCAGCAAATTATCAACGGTGTATCGATTTGCCTAAGCATTAACCACTTCGTATTTATTGAGCAATTATATCGACAAAAAGAATGGTTGGCAATGGGTTCAGCGATATCTTCAGTACTTGCGAATACGTATATGGAAAATGTCGAGAACAATGCCCTTAGCAATGAAGGGTTCAAGCTAAAATTATGGTGGCGCTATGTTTATGACACATTTGTTATCATCAAGCGAGATCAGTTAGAGGCATTCTTCAACTATTTTAATCAAGAAGACCAACGTATTACGGTCACAAGGGAAGTTGAGTCTTGCTCAGACAATCTTCCATTTGTGGACTGTGTAGCACAGAAAGTAGACGGGAAAATAAAAACTGCTCTCTATCGGAAACCTAGCAATACATATGCTGTACTACGATACACTTCCGCTCATCCAAGACAGGTCTCCAGTTCCATAGCTTGTTCCATTTTCCATAAGATAGAACACCTGTGCAGCGACGAAAGGGGGCGAAAACAAGCGCACCCTGAAGCGAGCCAAAGGCTCATAGACCACGCTTATCCAAAACGTTTTGTAGAACGCCAATTGATGAAGGTAAAATACCCATCCGAAAAATCGGAGGAAAATTGGCGGGATACAGTTTGTATACCGTATGTAGAATGCACATCTGAAGCGATACGTAGAATCTTGAACCAGGCGGCCATACGCGTAACTTATAAGAAAGGGAAAATTATCCGTTCGGTTCTGGTGCACCTAAAGGATAAGACGCTTTTATCTATCGCTACGAACAGCATCTTCAGAATCAACTGTAAGGACTGTTCGGGTGTTTACATAGGACAGACTTCCAGAGAAATTCACACTAGAATCGAAGAACACCGAAAGCGTGTCCGGAGACCGCTCCGGGATGCTAGGGAATATCACTCCCTTATTCGTGATTCCGCCTTGGCGGATCACGTTTTAGATACGGGCCACAGCGTCGATCTAGACAATGTGGCAATATTGAGGCGCGGTATTAAACCGTATAGCGAACGCCTACATGCGGAGGCGGTCAACATTGCCAAGGCAGGTCGACTGGAGCTGGAACTAACCTCGAGAATAATCGCTATATATCAATGTATCGAAGAAGCTGATGGAGAACTAAATTTGAAAATGTACTTATTAAGGACTCCACTGATACTAATCCGTATGTTTCTAACTGAGAAATTCAGACAGCCGGACACCCTTTTGAATTGATGAGTGCTTGATCTTTGAGTAAAAGCTAACTTGCATACGACATACAATTGATACCACGCATGATATCTGCAACAACTTTTAGAATAAGTGCAAAAATTGACAAGTAATGGTTTTCAAAAACAGAGTAACATACTAAATAAAATGAAAGATACCTATAATCCTCCAACTTCAATAAACACAGACAAACGCATTGTTCTTGTCCCGAATTAAGTAAACGTTTGAGCTGATTCATTCAAATCACATGGCAAATATTTTCGTGATAAGAAGGCAAGCTATTCACATCCCACATCCATATGTATTTATAATCACTGTTTTTGGCCTCCTTCGGTTTATGGATACAACCGCGTTATCTTTCATCCATAGGTGCATCGTGACGTGCGGTTGGATTAATTTTGACCTCCGATGTTTTGCCAAATCGATCCTGAATGATGAAAACACGCCTAGTGTATGTAAACTTTGCCGAACTAAACCGAACGCAGATTTAGCTGCTCGAACAAGTGACCACCAAAGCAACCTGGATGATCGGATGCTGAGCTTAAAGCTACTCGTACAAACGTTGAAGGCAACGGTAGAGACTCTGGTCACCGCTTAGATTCCTCGTATTGGTTAGGATAAATCGGAAACCACTGACGGTAATACCAGTCAGAAAAACGCTGAATCTTCGCAGATCATTCAACCCGAAGGTTCGGCAGCTGCAAATGTGCCGGTGAGTCGCAAAGAGCGTTATTTTCATCGAGACGCCACCTTTACAAATACGATTGTTGAAGACCTGTCTGCCCAGAACTTTCCGGGTCCGCTAACGCTACGTAGCAAAAACCACCTGCTCATCTGAAGGTGAAGCGAAAACCACCACGTCGTAATGTCAGGATTGAATTATTGTATATTTTGCCAAACGAAAAACAACCGCACCCACAAATTAATGTGTTGTTGAGCCCGATCAATTAAGATTGCTCAAATGATACCATCAAAATGTATTTCAGCAAGCGGTCCCCTGCAAAACGAATCCCATAAAAATACCCGTTGATCTATGAGTTGAAATCTTCGGTCAATATTTGAGTCACCCCAGGAAACAATTCAACATAGAAAAATAGGTCACTGATATATTTGAAAAATAGATGAAAATGTACATTTGAAACAACGCGAGTCAATGAAAAACATTATATACATATTCTAATGTTTTTTAAATAAACACAGATGCCTAGCCACACAACGCTCTGGGATACGAGAGGTAGTGATGTTTAAAACGAAGAAAATTATAACCGCCGCGTCATAATGCCATGATTATATTTTTGTTTATTTTGCCTGTCAAAAACCAGCCACACCCACAAATGCATGTGTTGTTGAGCCCGATCAATTAAGATTGCCCAGATGATACCATCAAAATGTATTTCAGCAAGCGGTCTTCTTTAAAACGGATCCCATAAAATACTCGCTGATCTATGCGTTAAACTCTTCGGTCAATATTTGAATAACCCCAAGAAACAATTCAAGGTAGAAAAATAAGTAACTGATGTATTTGAAAGTGAGATGAAAATGTACATTTGAAACACTGCGAGTAAATGAAAATTATTATATACATATTCTGATGTTTTTAAATAAACACAGATTTCGGTAGCTTCGGATGGAAGCAGCAAAGCGAAGCTCACATCAAACACGTGGTCTCAACGAGAAGGGCGGTGACACAGTATGGGTCACAGTTGGCAGCGGGCCTACGATCTTCCAAGTATCCACGCTGATCTTCTGCGACTTGCCTTGGGATGCGGACACTGCTGCCACGATTACCGACGCCTGCAAAAATTTAGTGACGACAGTTAAGAATCCCTCAAGAATCTCATCATCAGACACGAGAAGTTAATATAGAGATTACCTGAGGTAAAAGAATTAATGCTACTGGTCTCATGGTGTCCGGTCAATCGGCGTGTGTTATCTGCGCCGCCTTTGGGGTCATATTGCTCAAGGTGTTCTTGGTGACGCTCCGATAGCTTTTCTATAGCTTCCTCGATTGCTCTATAAGGAATAAATGACCGAATAGAACTCATCCGCCTATATTCAGACGCACACGAAAAGGAGAGCAACTCACCTTATTCCACCGGGTCGTCTCATAGACAGCGTTGAGAAGTTGGTATGCGCGCCAGAACCATTCCAATTGCCGGCCACTGGTTTCGGATCGAACGTGATCATGACTCCAAAATCTTCAGCGACACGATGCAAAATGAACCTAGCCATCCACAAGTGATCGCCGGCAGACACTCCCTCGCATGGGCCGATTTGGAATTCCCACTAGATGGTAGACAGCAAATGATTTTGACAAAAAGAATACAAAATAATAATTGTAAGCTAGTGTATGTGACTTCTGCATACCTGTGAAGGCATCACTTCAGCGTTTGTTCCACAGATATTTATCCCTGCATAAAGGCAGGCACGGTAGTGTGCCTCCATCACGTCACGCCCTAGAGCTTTAGTGGCTCCGACGGAACAGTAGTACGGTCCTGCAAAAATGGCAAACTTGTCAGCTTTCCGGAAAACAACAGAGGGGTATTTGTCTGGAATAGACCGTACCTTGAGCCGGAGGATATCCGTTCTTTGGCCATTGGAGCGGATGGCCGTCCTTGTCGAGCATCACGTATTCTTGTTCAATACCGAACCAAGGCTCGTGCTCCTTCGCTGTGTCCATGATATGTTTGCAATGAAAACGCTTGTTTGTTTCTGATTATAAAAACGAAAACTCAATATAGATGTAATGTGACGCGAATATTGAATTTCAAAAATGCAGCATGTAGCTTACTGTGCGGTTGCATATTGTAATTGTAAGTCTCGCACAGAACAAGTTTGTTTTTGCCTCCTCGGAATGGGTCCCGAAAGATGGCACAGGGCTTTAAATAGATATCGGAGTTTGAGCCTTCTGCCTGACCAGTGCTGCTGCCGTCGAAATTCCATATGCGACAGTCTGGAACAACAACATAATGTAGAAATAAACAAATAAATAATCAAATGCCTTGAAGAAATACAGAATATCGGCAGTCGAAAATCAGAGACACAAACACATACCATCTGGCGAAGTTGGTTCCTTCTCAACCGTCATTGTTTTGCAACGAAGGTTTTCACCAGAGCCATCGACCCAAACGTACATCAATTGAATTTTGTCGTCCGGCTGTTGCAAGTTATAATATTTCATGAGCAACGTCTTGCTATCAGCTGGGCTATTCGACAACAAAGCCATTTCGAGCGACGTGTGAGTAAATAATGACAGATTAAAGAAACAATCTCCTTATATAGCAATGGACACCAATAGGAATTGCGAAAATCCGGGAGCCAATTAGATTGACTGCCGTATGTCATTGACCTCTTTTTGATTGGACACTTCAAGGTTGAACTTTAATAGCAACGGTCATGAGCACGAAGCGTGATTGGGCAACATAGGTCAGCATCTTAGTGGAGACGAATTTCCAGAGTAGCGATTATTCCTCATTCATCCCTTCCACATCGTCCTTAAAAAATTATTGTTCCGATATGTCACACCGTATCGAACTGGCATGTGAGACAATCGGTTGACAAATGTTCCATCTTATAAACATTTTTCAATGTACTAAGCATAACTTAAACATCCTTGCGATGCCACATCCCGATTTGCGTAGATCTCGTTGCGGTCAAACCGCCAAAGGAAGTAAGCAGCTCACGACCCTTATTAGTAACCTGTGGTCCCCGCTATCAGTTGTCGCAGAGATTAGATGCGCTACATACACTTATTTCAATGCCACTGTTATACACATAAAAAATAGCTCACAATTTGTTTCTACCAGGAGGATTTAAATGGTCATCTAGTACCATGCTACTTAAACTAAAAAAATCACGTTTCCTAATATAATTATTCCATTTTTTGACACATGGGACTAAACGGTTGCGACTGACCAAGGTTTTCAAGAAGTGCATCATTGTTCATGCATTTGCCTGGATTACCGCGAAGTTGCAAGACTTTTTACAGCTCAAATACAGCTATTTATGGAGTTTGCATTATCTGCCTACTGTCTCAGGCCACGTGAGAAGTTGGTCATTATAAAGAAGTCTACCATGCAGCAAAAATAGTCGGGATTAAACTCCACAATACATTACAGGTGTGTGTGTGATTGTGTTGAAGAAGCTTTGTAGTTCCTAATTAAATCACAAAAATGTTACGCCTAGACTTAATACAAACGTAGCAGTTTTGCGATGACAAGTTCTATTTTTCGCACATCCTGTTTCAACTTGAAGTACCACAAACCATCTAACACAATTTTCGAAACATATTTCTTGTAATTTTGATAAATCTATCTGAATAAAGTGTGAGAATCTTCTGGAATTCTAGGTTATTAAGACCAAGTTGTGTATGTCAGCATGGAAACGAGTAAATCACAGCTTATTGGTACATCTTATATCTAACTATGCAAACAAATAATACTATGGATTTATCATTTGTATTCACTAGCGATACGTGATTGTGTCTATCACGAATCAAGATACGGGACTGCTTTGATCCTTGAACACAACTCATCTCAATAGACCACTGTTCGTCGTCGTAAGTACTCTCGATTTTCTTCAACATGTTGTAAAGATATAAAGGCGCAAATTTTGTTTGACTGAATATTATACACTGGGTTCATTGGATTCTTGAACGCATCTGCTTTCAACTAACTACTGTTCGTTATTATGAATTCGGAATACTTGTGTTACCACATTTTATACCACTCACACAAAAATGATCGCATCTAAATATTGCTCATCCACGACCTTTCGAGAAATATTACTGATTTCTTGCAATGCTATCAAAATTCTTGTTCGACTAGATATTGAATATGCAATCTCGTTCTCAAACGCTGGTCTTTTTTTCAACGTGACCGCTCCCAGTTACGAGGATAAGTGTGGTCAAATCGATAATGAATGGTCATTCACTGTCATGTGTGAGGTCAACACCTTCTCGATAGAATGACATTGTCCGATTAGAACAATGACACGTTTAAATGAGATATCTTCGGTTAACAAAGACATTGGAATGCCATCGCGAAATGATATTTAGGCTGAGGATTTAACCGCAGGATTAAATAATTGAACAGATGTCTCGAATGAGTCAAATAGTCGAAATCTACAATCTAGCTATTTAACAATTCAGGTTAAAACAAATCCAGATCTGTCCAGACTCTGTTCAAAGCTAATCACATTCACTCGAATAAATGGTTTGACCTTATTTGAAATGCCTTAATTGCCTGCATTTGATGAGCTCAGTTGGAATCCCGTCGTCACCAGGGGACTTCCCATTCTCTACGCGGTCGATTGCCCTATTGAGCTCATCAAGATAAGGGGGGTATCTAGATATTCAATAGGCGGCAGCCGCTCGACATTTTCAAATACATGTGGTAAAACCGTACTGTCCCTAGAGTAGAGAGAGGAGAATTGTTCTATCCATCTTTCCATCTGCTGAGTTTTTACCACAATCGGGTCACCAGATGTAGACTTAATTGGAGAAGGACTTGGGTGTGTGGGTGAGCAGCACGTTGAAACCGTCGCATAACGCCACAGCTGTCTATGAAAATACGTCGCGAGTACTGCTTTTTCTAAAACGCGTGTTCGGGAGTTTCACGAAGCAAACTGTTCATCGAATAATTAATACGTACTTGAGGCCAACCATGGAGTATGCGGTTCAGGCTTGATCACCCTGGCTACAGAAGGATATCAGCCCCTTGCAGAGAATATATCATCGGACCACCAAGCTCGTACGTGGTTTAAAACATAAAAAATATGAAGATCGTATTACAAGCCTCAATCTCTTCGACTCTTGCTACCGCCGTCTTAGAGGCGACTTGATTCTTATGTTCAATATACTTCATACCCACAACCATCCCCTAAATCAACTATTCACACGACTACCACCACGAACAAGCCGGAGTCATAACTACACAGTACTTATTCCCGACTCGAGGCTGAACTGTCGAAGGTATTTTTATTCTGTACGTGTATGTTTTACTTGGAATTCCCTATCCCGTAACGTTGCACATTCACCCAACTTGGATATATTCAAATCGAACTTGGACAAATTCATGTCGACCAATCCAAACATTGAAACAATATATTCTGCATCATAGAGCTTTGAACCAATGCATCGAAGTAAACTATACATATTTACCCTATCAAACCGGTTGAAAACAATTTCTGCTCTATGTATTTTTACGTGATTTCTGAACTAATCAGTAATCAAACAAACCCCGTTTTACTACCTATGTTATTGTAATTCGCATATTATTCTGTGGTTTTTGTAAAGCTATGTGCTTTTTAGACCATTAAATTGAATTGAATTGAATTGAATGGCTCTCTTGATCCCATCATACATGCTGTAGAGCAGCATTATTACAACCGCTTCACCATTTGCTTCCTTAGTGCTGGCAGGAGGAGTGTGTCCCACAAGAGATGCGAGACACAAAGATCATCACGCTATTCAAGAATAAAGGAGATAGAGGCGACCGCAACAATTACAGAGGAATCTCCTTTCTGAATGTTGTAGGCGAATTGTTCGCTAAAGTCTTACAGATCATGCTGCAAGTTTTAGCTGATAGAATTTACTCCGAATCTCAATGTGGCTTCCGCAAGGGAAGATCAACCGTTGACATGATCTTCTCCCTGAGACAACTTCAAGAAAAGTGTCGGGAACAGCGTATGCCATATACACTGTTTTTATTGATTTAACGAAGGCATTCGACTACGTCAGCAGTGAAGGTCTTTTCAAAATGCTTGATTTGATAGGCTTCCCCCAAGACTGCTGAAGCTCGATATTTCGTTCCACTCATGCATGAAGGGCTCAGTCCATTTTAACGGTTTCAGCTCAGAAGCCTTTGAAATTCGCCGAGGCGTCAAACAAAGGTGTGTTCTTGCTCCCACGCAGTTCGGCATTTTCTTTGCTCTACTTCTGAAGCACGCGTTCAGGACAGAAGGCATTTACCTACACACGCAAAGTGATGGCAAGCTTTTTAACCTGAACCAGTTGAGAGCACAAACCAAGGCACAAAATGTGCTAATCCGTGACCTGCTGTTTGCCGACGATGCAGCCTTTATTGTTCACTCCCAAGAGAACCTTCAGTCTCTAATGGACTGTTTTTCGTCGTTATGCAAAGACTTTGGGCTAACAATCAGCAAAGTCCTTGGTCAAGGGACTGTATCGCCTCCCATCATAACTGTTGGAAACTGTCAGCTTGAACATTGCGGATAACCTCTCGCTAGACACGGAGATTGATAAGCGGATTGGCAGAGCAGCTGTCATTCTGTCCCATTTGAACTCTCGTGTTTGGGGTAACTGCAAGCTGACTGTAAAGACAAAGATGATGGTATACGGCGCGTGCGTACTAAATTCTTTACTGTACGGCAGTGAAACCTGGACCACCCACGCAAGACACGAACGGAAGCTGAATGGTTTCCATCTACGAAGCATCCATCGTATCTTGAACATATCGTGGATGGAGAGAGTGACTAATGCTGAAGTGCTTTCAAAAGCTGGTCTACAGAGCATGTTCACTCTATTGCGACAGCGCCGCCTGCGGTGGCTTGGTCATGTCTACAGAATGAAGAGTGGTCGTATTCCGAAAGATCTACTCTATGGTGAGTTGCAACTAGGAAGTCGACCATTATGCAGACCGCACATGCGGTACAAAGACGTTTGCAAAAGAGTTATGGAAGCTCTTGTCATTGACCCGGCGAGTTAAAAAGAACTTGCTCACGACCGCTCATATTGGAGGCATTGTGTAAAGCGTCTTCTGCAAGCTGGGGAGGAGCAGATACATCTCTTAGCTGCTGAACGCAGTTCACGCCACCGGCGTGCAACTGATGCAATACAACCGAGTTCTGACTATCGTTACCAGTGCTGCAAGAGAAATTGTTCTTCCCAAATCGGACTTTTTAGTCATTCAAAAAGCTGTAGAACATAAACATAATTGCGATTGTGATGTACATCCATGGTCGACATCGACCGAAGGAGGCCAACATGTGATGAGTGCAAACAGTGCGAGATAGGCCTCGGTGTATGGAACGGAGAGGCATGAAAATATTAGCAAATTATCCGGGGTTGTGTTGACCCTAGTTACTGTATAAATTATATGCCCTTGTGATTAAAACGTTCAACCAATGGGCTACTTTTCTGAAACAGCCCGTACGTCTCGCGTCCTTCATATTTCAGCAGTTTGAAAAGCATGAAATCTGTTGTAAGGCGAGTAATTTGCAACAGAGTGCATGTATGGTAATGTAGTTTTACTGTAATTCGCTGAGTGTGAGCATTGATTTTTGGCGAATATCAATCTCTCACAGATCATGTGTAGTTATGACGTGTCGATGAGTGTGACCTCTTGACCTACGTTGTGCTCAAAGTTTCATCATTAAATCGACGGATCTACTGCGCAAACACAAATATTAATATGCATTAAATGCATTGAATATACGGTATATATATGTTGTTGTTGGCATCCTTCATTCGATATCGGACATCAAACAAATAAACAGATTGATTCGACAGGAACATTCTCTCTCACAAAAGAGTATAGACGAGAGATAAGTGTACGCCTAATGCCAAGCGAGTGAGAGTAAAACGCAAATGCGATCTGCCAAATAGTAGACCTTCTGATTGCAGCTCACGATGGAGTAGATCTTTCGGAATACGAGCATTTTCCATTGTTTAGACGTGACCAAGCCACCGTAGTTGGCGCTGTCGTAGTAGGATGACCATGCTCTGTAGACAAGCTTTCGAAACCATTTTTGCATCAGTCCATTTTTCCAACAATGATATGTTCAAGATACAACGAGAGCGCACGCTGGTCGCCAGAAACAATGTCAAGATTTTCTTCCGTGTCATTACTAGTTAGAGACCTCAGTCCAATCTAAAGTCTTCCAATCTCATCCAACTGCTCAGAAATCGCATTCATACACGCATTTCGTTTTCTATAGCTGCGAAGTTTCGACCTCGTTAGGTTTTCAGCAGTCTGATCAACAGCCAATGCTTCATGTATGCACCAACCTGTACGTGGTCAGTGCACGCTATGTTCTAGAACCAACAGTCCAGGACTAATGGCATCCAGCGGGCGCAGAGTGTAATTATTTTGATTCGCTGTTCAGCAATTATTCGATTAATAAGCAAGTAAATTGTTTTTGTGAGCTCTGATGTAGTGTGACATATACAGAAGTTTCTGTAGACGGCTCTGAGACCGTGCTGAATTTTCACAGTAAGATCCACGCAGCCTAAAAAATAAATTAGGTCATTGGTGTCCCTCAAGGATTGGTAATCAGCCGCCTCCCGTCCCAAATATTCATTTCTGACTTTACGGCAATCTAAAATTGACCATGCTTGTTCGCCGT
>JACCGJ010020593.1:0-29087 GCA_013407085.1 Atriophallophorus winterbourni
GTCGACATCGAAAAAGTAGTATAACAACAACATAAGACGAAAGCTAAGAGATGCCTTAACGTTAAGCTAGATAATATCCGAGTATCTGAATTATTTAGCTGCGATTTCAACAAGTGAAAGATTCTTCAAATGTTTCTTCTGAAAATCGCTATTTAAGGTTGAGGCTGAAGACGGCCTCCTGGAAAGCTTTTTGCCTTCAGTTACAAGCATTTTGGTATTCGTGCTGAGCTCTCATATCCACCTGATGATGTTGGTGTCGTAGGGTAGAATAGGACATCTCGGGTTAAGCAATATGATTTTGATTCCTTTGTTCATAAATTTGTTCAAAGAAAATCAAGACTTGGTAATTTTTCCTATTTAAACGTTACACTTTCATTTGCATATTTAGAATATTTTACTCCTCCAGTGAAAAACGTGTTGTTAAATAAATTGTCCTTAAATTTCACATTAAATGACACAATATTATAAAAATCAACAATAGAGTAAACCACATATGAACGGCCTCGAAAACTGGTTGCTTAGTGTCAGTAAAATTGAGGTCGAAGAATGCTATGAGAATCTGAATAACAGTGTACAACTTGAGGACATGACAATTTCTTGAACGCCCAAATGAAAAGAACGGCAAAATTAACAGAAACTTTTATTCCAAACCCCATTTCTTTCACACAGTAGAGACGTGACCGATTGTGATTGGAGCATGATGTAACAATCTTTCGAATTGTGGGAGATAGTTGATGATCGTAACTAGTAATCTTTACACAGTCGTCCGTCTTCCGGGATACAGTTTCTGAAATCGGATATCATTATAGCCAAGCGCTCATGACGCCTTAATAGTCTAAGTAATGGGGTGTAAGTAACACAATGTATTGTTCTGTGTATTTGTTGTAGTTGACTTCCTGTCTATGCGCCAAATGCACCATTTTTGCGCATCAACTGAAGCCAATTTTAGACGTGCAATTTTAAACGAATTATGAGATGTGGAGAAAAGCTGTGGATCTTTTGTCATAAAACATTTGATTACGCCATTTGTTAATGAACTGGATCAAATATGGAATTTATCAATCAAAACGGACAAGAATTATCGTTCGTCGACAAATTGTAACTTGATGTCGGGACATGTTAGACGATTTTATTTTAATTTTTTTGAACTTATTTTAACTACTGAAAATTCACTAATATGAATACACCTAACGTTTTCTTTTTCTTCTTGCTCCCGACCGATGTTCATTTGCATATAATAGTCAAATATCGCTTTAAATATCGCCAAGCAATTAAGGCTGAACTAGTATTTCAATCGTCGGAATAATTTTCAATTAGAAACAAATTGGGTTTATCCTAAATTCAAATTGATGCTTGAATATTGGGTTGCCGATACGAGAAACTAAGCAGTGCTGACTAGAACGGAAGAGATTGTGTGATTCTGTCATGTTTTAGGAAAGTTATATACGACTCATTTATATATAAATATGCATTCAAGCAAATTAGTGGAACAGGTTGGAGACTGCTCATGAGTGCCAGATTATTCGGAACCAGTTTGATGAATGTGAATTTATTTTGTTGATGCTGATTGTGAGTTCGGATTCAACTTCCAATTTCACTTAGACCACATTATCGAAAATACAAGGTTAAATTGAATGCACTCAATGTTAAAAAATTTGCTACGATATGTATACTGATTGGCCAGAATGCGCTCAAAGGATTGATTATGTTAACGCTGACATCGCTGTTACCAAATAGTCCATTTTAATCTGAAATCTAAATTACAAACGTGTTCGACATTCTCAAACAAACCTCACTCACGAAAGTAAAAGCATCTTGATTTCAATAGAGAAATCAAATGCTGATATGAATAGAATAGATTTTCGACAACAAAATTGCTGATTTCTTAATTTTGTGTCCATCCATAAATTAAGTAACTGAGTGAATGTCTTGTAAAAAGTTTTGTGATACGCTTTAGAAATCGTTTTCTCGTTATCATCAAGAAAATACCAAGATGTAATCACAATTAAATTCTTTTGAATAAATGTTTTGTCAGCTTGAAAAAAGGAAGTTTGTCCATGTAATTTCTTGCTGAGCATTCTTCAACTGGAAGAATATGTGAGAAAAAATATAGACTGAAATTGGGAGATTAACAGTTGTTTAAATCATATGATTTAAAGATGCCCTAGATCGCCGTTTAAAGTGGCTAAACACAGTTTCTACGTAAGTGCTACTTATAAGAAACACAATAAAGTAAAAGGATTGAAAGCAGCGATCAATAGTTCTCACAAAATTAGCATTTGTTGTTTTCATCTCCTAAAACATTAGCTTTAATTAGAACACATTTGATAAATTGAGAAACTTTCAGCATTTCGAAAATAATTGTGAAAGATCTTATAAAATTTTAACCAAATAAATAACAAAAAAAATCGTTGAAACTGGGATAAGAATAGCGAATTATACGATTGATTTTTTGTTCACAAATTAAACGTGACTATGACATCTCTCCCTAGGTCGATATTTCGAAAGACAAATTTTTATTTCTATATATTTTCTTTTATATTTTCCGTGAAATCAGTTTTAATGCCTTCTCATTTATCTTATATTAGAGTGGTTTTGAGACTCAACTACTATTGGTCACAACCAGTAGATGAGAATACCGTGTTAAGAATATTTGACTATTATAAGACAAACCGTAATTTAATTTCGGGCCTGAAAATGAGGAACCATCCCGAATTTAAATTTTTATTTAATATTTATTTTCCGGCAAAATTTCATTGAATTCATTTAATAAAATATTTTGACCATTTCGTCATCGGTTTGCACCAAAAATATCGAATGGATTAATTAATTAATGTAATGGAAAATGTTTGTGACAGATCGGTAAATCATAATCATGAAAAAATAAAGTTTGTAATGAATCGGTGAGAGTAGTTTATGGGTAACGTTTCGCTTCTGACACAGAAGCTTCGTCAGACCAAGGGTGTCAGTACGAACAGGATCAAGCTTAAATTGCATTGGATCAATTTATCGTTGTTAATTTAACTTCTAGTTACAATTTTGTCCATTGTCCTGGTGGTGACCTATATGTCGTGTGCATTTCTCTTTATTTGGTGGATCTGAGATGAATAGATCTTTCAAACAGTGCAACCGTTATTATTCGAATCTCGATCATTCGTAATTAAAATGAATTAATTTGGCTGATGTGCACATTGCATTTCGATGATTGATATTGATGAGAATTCAGGTTATATGCAAACCCCATTCAAGAAGTAAAACACATGAGCAGGAAGAAGGATTCAAGAATCAAGATACAAGAACCGTCCGACCGACAACATCGTATGAAGCAAAAGATGCGGGATAACCTCAGTTATGAAATTCGTAAAGTTTGGTCAAACGAGCTGCGCGGGGGAAGGTTTGAGGCGTACTGTATGGCGATGAATAACAATAATTAAACCACTCGGATCAAAGTGAAAAGTAGAGATTTGGTTACGTGATTTGCATATACAAAATAAGCGATTGTTTTCAACATAGTAATGTGCGTCATAAATGCGACTAACTAATCAATGACAAAAATGTATATTTGAACTCGACCTCACAAAACTATGTATATCCTCACTATTCAAATCATTCCGTTAAAACGTTAGAATTTTTATTTCATTTGTGCTCTAATTCACTCAGGTATCAAGCTTAAATAGCATCCACCTGACCAATCATAAGCTGGTTAAGAACTGCACAGTCCATGGTGGGTTCTGCGCACGTTACGAAAGGACAGGCGCGTTCAATATCAACTGACACACCACCATCCCTACGTGCCTTATAATCCTTGAATTGTTTCAGTCTTGGCAGGTGTGAATGACATCTGCTGACATATTAGCGCAATTGCGTAATCGGTGCGCACACTAGGGGTTACGCATGTTAATATTTATCCGCTGCAGGACCGGACGCCATATGGTGGAGATATCAGCCCCATCGACCTTATTGAAAGCATTCTCACCAGCCTTTGTTATCTCAACTGCCTCAGCGTGAAGTCATTCCATGCATGGTTTTATTCCCCGCCTTATCACTTCTACGTTATCAAGATCTACGCTGTGACCGGTGTCCAGCACATGTTCAGATAGTGCTGAATCTCTTATCAGTGTTTGATATTCACTGGAATTGCGTGGCTGCTTACCGATTCGATTTTGGTGTTCACTTATCCTAGTACTGAGTTCTCTGGATGTTTGTCCGATATATACTCCCGAGCAACCCCTACAATTTATTTCATATACGCATTTCGTCGCGCAGCCTGAAGGTGTTTTATCCATGAGATGCGTTAATAAGGAACGAAGCATTCTACCCCTTGTATACGTTACTCGTATACCTGCGTCATTTAACATTCGACTTATCCCCTTTGACGCTTCCTTAACGTAAGGTATAGAAACTGTTGCACACCGAACTTTTTCCTTTTTAATTGCTGGGTATTTGACCCGTTTCAGTTGGCGTTTAATTAGAATCTTAGGGTAACGATGATCAGCAAATCGACGACTAACTTCTTGATGGGCTCGCTTTTTATCGGTGGCATCGCTGCACAACCGTTCAACTTTGTAGAACAGCGATTTCGCAACTGAATTAAATACTTTTTGGGGGTGCGCTGATGAGTACCGCAAGACCGCATCTGTGTCGATTGGCTAACGATACACCGCAGTGCTTATTTTACCATTCCACTTTCGCGCGAGACAGTCCAAGAATGGAAGTGTCCCATCTGTCGAATCAATGTCATTTGTTACTTGGATTTTGGGATCCAGGTTATTAAGGTAACTATGGAATGCTTCCAATCTGTCACGTTTCATGATGACGAATGTACCATCGACATAAAGCCACCATATCATTGGCCGAAGAGCTACATTTTTAGAACTAACTCTTCAAAATTCTCCATGTACATATCCGCTAACACTGGGGAAATAGGTGAACTCATCGCTAAACCATCCTTTGGCATATATAACTGTCCATTAAACAAGAAGTGGTTCATATTCAGACAAATCGCTATACCCTTAACACACACTTTTATTCGATCTGCCAATGTCGCGTATGAATTAAGTGCATTTTTTGCTAATTCTCTAGCGCGTGTGGTGTCCACGTTCGTGAACAAGGCGCTTACAAGCTAACCATCATTTCATCCTCGTCGAGCGTTATTGTACTCAAACGAAGAACGAAATCAAAAGAGTTCTTAATGAAAGAATCTCACTTCCCGATTCCTGCTGTCAATAACTTCATAAGGACCTTCCGCAGGGTGTGATTCAACATTATATCTATAAGCACTTTTTGAGAGTATCACTGTGGCCTTACCTTTGTCGGCTCTAGATGTCACTATACTCTCTTCTTTCCGGAGATTAAGAAGTGCTCGCTGTTCATCTTGCGTAAGGTTGCACCTTTTTAGTTTTTGTTTCTTAATAATACTGGCTATACAGTTGCGTAGTGCGTCTGCCTGTGTTTCAGGTAGCTGAGTTAAGGTCTGACGAAGCTTCTGTGTCAGAAGCGAAACATTACCAATAAACTACTCTCACGGATACATTACAAACTTTATTTTTTCGTGATTATGATTCCCCGATCTGTCACAAACATTTTTCATTACATTGCTCACTCAGGTAGAGTTTTCCTCAACAAGCTGGCAGGAATGTATGCCGGCAATTTTCCCTCGCCCAGTTTACACCGGCGTTTCGCTGATTGGCTGCTCGTCAACATATTATTGGCTGTACAACGTATAAATGGAGGTGTCACAAATTAAGGTTAGTGATGATCATGGATCTGGTTTGGCTAATCTTTCTACTTACGCACTGCAACGGAAGTGAAGTTATTGATTCAAATTGCCCAACTGGCTCAAGAAACTTGGTGACGCTACTACACCATCAAATATCTCCAAAAAGTATCAATGGAATTAGGTATCACGCGGACTGCGCCAACCAGTGTGTACCTAATGGAAGCTGCATCGCATATAGTTATGAAGAACGGGTATGTGTTTACTCAAGATACTGTGTTTTAATGAAAATAAGCTGAGTAAAATGACATTTTTCATAATTTGTTTTCACAAGCATCCAACTCATTGTTACTTTAACTACGACGGGCGTGAATTAGAAATAGAACCTAGTAACGGTTGGGTGACATTCGTAAAACGATGTCCTGGTAAGTGATTTATATACACATGGTGGCATATTATCAATTGTAATTTGTTTGAGTCTTCCTTTTCTTTTCCTTACTTTCTTTTGTTTACATTTTGCAATGTGAGACATTATTTACGAGCAATAAATTAGTTATCAATACTGAATTTCGTTTTGACGTTATGGCCTGGTTATTCAATTCAATTTTAATGGTCTAAAACCATATAGCTTTAAAAAACCACAGAAAAATATGGAAATTTACAAATAACATATCTCAGCAAAAACGGGATTTGTTTGCTTACTGAACAGTTCAGGAATCAGGTAAAAATCCAAATGATAGAAACTGTTTTCACTCAGTGGAATGGCACATGTATGTCCATGGGGTCGAGATGATTTGATGTGTGAGTTCAAATTATTAGGTTGTGGAATAAATAGTCTCAATGTTCGGATGGGTCGACAGGAATTTGTCTAAGCTGGATTTGAATATATCCAAGTTGGGTGCATGTGCAACATTCGAGGGTAGGGAGTTCCAAGTGAAACATACACGTACAGAATAAAAATATCTTCGAAAGTTCAGTCGCGAGTCGGGAATTAGTACTGTGTACTCATGACTCCGGCTGGTTCTTGGTGGTTGTTGTGTGAATAGTGTATTAAGGGGATGGCTGGGGGTATGCAATATGTTAAACATTAGGATCAGATCACCTCTAAGACGTCGGTAAGGATAGTCGAAGAGGTTGAGGTTTGCAATACGATCTTCGTATTGTTTGTGCTTTAAGCCGCACACGAGCTTCGTGGTCCGATGATAGATTCGCTGCAAGTGATTGATGTCTTTCTTTAACCAGGGTGACCAAGCCTGAACCGCATACTCCATGGTGGGCCTCAAGTAGGTATTAATTATTCGATGAACAGTCGGCTTCGTGAAACTCCCAAACACACGTTTCAGCAGAAACAGTAATTTTGACGTCTTTTCGTAGTCACCCTTAACGTTGTGTGACGGTTTCAACGTGCTGCTCACCCACACACCCAAGTCCTTCTCCTTGTCAGTTATTTCAAGAGTATGGGAACCAAGGGTGTAAGAGAACTCGAAAGGTTTTCCAAATGTCAATACCTTGCATTTTCTAACATTGAAAGGAAGTTCATTTCTAACCGACCATTCCTTTAAGACATTGAGGTCCAGCTGAAGCTGTCTGCAATCCTCAGTTGTGCGTACTTGTGTCCACAACTTGATATCATCCGCAAGTAGCAAGATTTTGCACCGAACAAGTTTTGGTAAATCGTTTACATAGAGCAAGAAAAGAATTGGTCCAAGCACCGATCCCTGCGGCACTCCACTTGTTACTGTAATGGACCGTGACAAAGCACCATCAACCCTTACTCGAATAACGCGGTCACGGAGATAATCCTCCAACCAGGCTAGTAATGAGCCCTTGATGCCACATTGCTCTATTTTTTGTAGTAACAAACTGTGGTTAACACGATCGAATGCTTTGGACATTTCGAAAGCGGAGATGCGTTTCACTTATGATATACACAATTTGTTTAGAAAAAAATAGCTGTCCAATATTATGGAATATACGGTGTGATTTCAATAGTTAATAGTTTCGAAATCCTCTTTTAAATCAAAAAGATTTTATTGTCATCGGCAAAAGAAGGTTTTGGTTGAAGATTCACTTCTGACGCAAAAACGTCGTCCGACCTTAGGTGAATTAGAGAACAGCAATCGGTTAGAAACATGTTTCAATCTTTTAACTAAAATATGAGTTCGAAAAGTTTTCATTGGAGAACGCATATATCCCGGATTCACTTTGAATCACATCATTTAGTTTGGTTCAACATTGGGCTCTGCATAATGACCATTTATAATTTCAGTGTTCCAGAGAAACCAGACATGAATTGAGTAAAGACTTTGACAAAAAAACCTTTATATTTCAAGCATAAGCATAGTATCGGAGTGTGCTATGAATAACATCACTCTAGGGCACATCATGAGAGAAATTAGCATGGAAAATACCGAAAACGATAATTATAAACCTGCAAGAATTGGAGTTGCTAGTTGCTGGCAGAAAACGAGTACTTACGACAGCTCAATCTGCAAAGTTGTTGATAGAGTTTGAGTAGATGACCGTGGAGTTGTGTTATTGCAGAAGTGTAATAATAGTCTGAACAGTGGTTTGTTTGTGTGAACAGAGTGAAACCGAAATTGAGTGCTTCTAGTTGCCATTCGCATTGGGCTAAATGCGTCTTTCGAAGACTAAACCACATTTAATATTGATTATTAGAAATTTCGAGCACGAGCTTTGTTTCTCCGTATTCTCGATATTCCACTAGATGCAGTTTCTTTTTGAAAACAGGATAATCTTTTTAGTTCGAAACGAGACATGAATTGGGTAAAGACATTGAAAATAATATATGTCTATTTCAAGACTAACCATAGTTTAGGAGTGTGATATGAAAAAGTAGCGTCGAAAATGCCGAAAACGAGTGCTTCTACTTGCCTTCAGCATTGGGCTAAATGCGGGTTGAGAAGCTTAAACCACATTTAATATTGATTATTAGAAAGTTTGAGCACGAGCTTTGTTGCTCCGTATTGTTGATATTCCAATGCATGAAGGTTCTTTTTGATTCAAGTATAATATTTTGTTCGGTATGGTAGATAGAGTGAAGAATATCGATTCAAATTAGCCTAAAAATTATATTGCAAAGTCCATTCTGAGTATACTGACGTTTTAGCTTAGTTGACAACAAGTCGAAACTGCATTGTGTTTCCGATGTCATATTGAACGATAAAGCCGAACACGTTCTTGTAAAAGACGGTTTGAATAACGGCTACGCCAATATAATGTTGTTGTTGGCCTCCTTTGGTCGATGTGGACCATTGATGTGCTCGCAACCACTTGATGGTTTTAGGCTCTGCAGCATATACGATGACTAAACAGTCCAATGCGGGAGTGACACTCTCTCGTGCCGCGCTCACAGCAGGTAGATCGGAGTCAGTAGCACGCCGGCGGCGTGATCTACGTTCTGATCTTCCCAACACTCGGCATGACGCTTCACGAAATGTGTGCCCTCAAAGTGAGCGCTCCAGCGCAAGTTCTTGCCATTTCATTAAGTCAGTTCAGACTTTGCTGTCGAACGATGATACGCTTCATTTTACACTATTCAGTGACATTTTGTTATCTTGAGATTTGGCATGAACCATTTCAAGATCTGGTTAAGATGATGTCATTATAAATAAACCAAATTTTCATGTAATCAGTTACAGCAACTCTTTAAGTAACATTTCTATAATTACGAGAAATAGACCGATAATCTAGGACAATTTTCTAACATCGTTATCTTCGGTGATTATACAAAAGTATCCTGCCTGGTAAAAATGTTAAAGTTCATGTATTTAATATATTATTACCTGTGGTGTTCATCCACAGAGTTCCGAATCACCAATGCGAATCATCGGCTTTCATCCCCGAAGCGGTAAATCTGTTAAAGTTTCGCCTACCAGGCCTAGTGATACACATCCGCAACTAAATTGTGTCAAGCACATTGGCATTTACGCCATTCTATCAGGTTGGTCGTTCCCAGTATATATCGCGTTTCAAACTAAGTTTCCGTTTCACCATGGTTCTAATACATGCGGGTTTTGTGCGCAAACAAAAAAACAAAATCGGTTACGGGTGTGTGTTTGGGATGAAACTACAGGCGAATACGTATTTCTTCCAGCTATCAGATTGAATATAAAGCGCATGTGTGTTACAACATGTGACTGAGCAGGTTGGTCATACCAGTCTTATACATCAGTGACTTACAACTCACATATTGTTTAAATGTTTGCATGGATTGAATGGTGATGGATATGGATACTTAGCGATCTGTTCAAACCTGATGTGCGCAAACAGCACGAAATCGGTTGTGGGTGTCTGTGTTTGCGAGGTATTGAGTGTTGGGAGACATTTCGAGTACTGCCACCCGTTGGAACCGAGCAAGAGTGGCATAGTAGTGAGAGTGGCATAGTAACGAGGGTTTGTAAAAACGGCTTTATTTTTTCAAGTCCATCATTTATTTGCTCAATCGATCAGTCCAAAGCTCTCAGAAATTGTCGGCTGACGCATCTTCTTTCGTCGGATCTAGTTCATCTCGTTGTCTAGCCGATCACACGCTTTCATCAGTCTCGTCCAGGTTGAAGACATCATTTGCAGAAAACTGCCTGAGTAAGGGCCGGAGAACCTGCTGCTGTCAATCAATAAGGGATTGGGAATCCACCGCTCCAGCTTCGCGCTGCACTGTCTTGAACGTGACGCCATTGCGCTTCTTGAAGCTGTCTAACCAACCGTCGCTCGCCATGAAGGCTGGGATGTGCATCAGCTCGACTGGTTTCATCGCCTTCCCCTTGATCAGATCGCCGCTGACAGGCAGATTCAGTCTTCTTGCTTGCTTCAGCTACATCAGCACTCCCTTCTCAAGCTTCGTGTCTCGAGGCTGCGTCAGCTTTATGCGCTTCGATGGAATTCCAGCTTTGATTGCAGCTTCAAATTGCATCCTTCTTGCTGAGAATGCCGTTCACGGTGGTTCTCTTAACTTCGACGCCCATTTCTTGCTAATCTCCCTCGCCAACTTGGACTGATTCGGCTCCTTCTTCGCAGCATCGATGATCTCGAACTTCTCCTTCAGCGTAAAGTCGGTTCACTTGCGTTTCTGAGCTGACATTATGGGTTGAATAGTTTGAAAAATAACGATGTCACTGTTGTGAGTGTCTGTTTGTGCGCGCGCTTTCGTGGGTCTATCTATCGATACTTAAAGCAAGAGTAGGAAAGAGGCTTGTTGTTGTGCGTGAGGTCATTGGCTTGTTGTAACTAGGTCAGGGAGAAACATTGCGTGTTTGACCTTGAAACCGGCTGACTATATGCGTAAAATGCGCAAAAATGCACTTTTGAATAATCACAGAATAGTGGCATAGTAACGAGAGTAGGGAGTGGCATAGTAAATTTATTTTGTATTGAATTTTGTCGGGACCGAGCAAAAGTGGCATAGTAGCGAGAGTGGCATAGTACCGAGATTTGAGTGTATATGCTTTTTAGATCATTAAAATTGAATTGAATTGAATTGAATTGCGATGGAGATGCATGCAGATGTTGGTTATTTTAGTGCTGAGGTCAATTTACCGAACTCACAGTAATTCAATGTAATTCAAAGTGTTAATGGTCCAAAAAGCAAATACTTTACAGTAACAACAGATTAAAAATATAGGGAATGCATAAAAAACACAAAAGTTTTGTCCATATGGAAAGTCGGTGAAAGGTTGGATTTGGTCAACATATACATGTCAGAACTCAGAAAATTGTATGGTAGAAAAAGCATTAAGCTTAACAATAACCATAGGATGACAAGGTATATGGAACATATAAAAAATATATAAAAAATATAAAATATCTCGAAAACCAATAGGGACACTCGCATACCGCATGGTTCGTCATAGACTCATCGAGTTTGGAAGCGAAAACCTCAACAGATTCTGATCGTGTGATTTCTTCAGGCAAATAGTTCCAAGTGAAACAAATTCTTGCCGAGAAAAAATTACGATGTATATCCAATCGAGAATGTGGAATGCTTAAAGCCTTCGACTGGGTTCGTGTTCGTGTAAGGTCATTGGGCTTTAGCAAGTGTTTAAGGGTATGTTTTACAGAATGCAGAATTTTGAAGGTCAACATAAGGTCACTGCGTATCCGCCGTTGGGTAAAATCGTGTAGGTTCAGTTTTAACATTCGTTCTGTGAAAGGCAAATTTCTGTAAGTGGGGACCAACTTTGTAGCACGATGATAATTCCTGTCAAGTAGTTCTATATCCTTCCTCAGCCATGGTGCCCAGGCTTGGATGGAATATTCCATAACAAGACGTATATACGTGTTAATTGCCCGGGGTAGGGTTTCGGGCGTAAAAATCCGGAATATTCTTTCGTGAAGACTAAAGATACGGCAAGCTTTATTGTACACCATCCGGCAATGCTGTCCAGGCTTAAGGTTAAACGAAACCCAGATACCAAGATATTTTTCTGCTGTGGTCCAGATGAGATATTGCGTGCCAAGCTGATACGTGTCAAGTTCTGCCTTGAACACATTCAGGCTTGTTGCCCAAATGATATGTGGGGGCAGAGAGTTCCATATAAAACAAACTCTGACAGCAAAGAAAAACCTTTGACAATTTGATCTGGGTGTGGAATAATTAACTAGTAGCCCTGCGATCTGCTACTCGTTGCAGCAAGAACATGTCCTTTTGTAACCATGGGGACCGTGCTTGCTGGTCTGATATAGGTGTTAAATATACGTGGGAGTATCTGCTTTGAGAAACGACCAAAGATCCTTCTGAGCAATGCTAAGCTTTGGCAGGACATTTTTTATACAACAGAACAGGGTCCACGACAGTTGCTCCTTGATAATTGCTCCCCGACAGTTGCTCCGCGACAATTGCTCCTCGGACAATTGCTCCTCGGACAGTTGCTCCTTGGACAATTGCTCCTCGGACAGTTGCTCCTTGACCAATTGCTCCTTGCCCTATTGCTCCTTGCCCTATTGCTCCTCGACCAATTGCTCTATGAATTTTAGATCACGATCACATTGCGACGAAAATAATTCATACAAGTGAAGACAAGTATTTTTTCTTTGAACATTTTAATAAAAATTGAATAAAATACTATAGATCACTGTAATAACAATAACAATAACTAAGCCATGTGTTTTTAGTGTTTTTCACAAAATCCTGGTCTCATGTCTGATAACTGCACACAAAAATATCACTGTTATAAAACATCTTCCAAACTACTGTCTTGATTGTCTTCTCCTTCTTCTTCTGCAACAGAAGCCTACAAATTGTAGCAAAAGGCAATGCTCTTCAGTACACTCACGGTGTCCCGACCCTGCTGACCTTCAACAACTCTTTTAATTCTTTCCGCCAGTTTGATGTGTTTCTTCCTTTTTGGTGGTGGGGGCTGACCACTCAACAGCTGGGTTATTGTGTTTTTGTTTAACATCTGTTCTTTTTTGATGCTGTCAATGAATCTGACACATGAGGGAAGAATGCTCCCACAAGAGACTGCATTCTGTTGTGCCAGGCCTCGATACAGTTGTTGGTTGGTGGCATGTCTGACATGGTGCGTTCGTACTGGTTCCACAGTTCGATGGGAAACATGGGGGCACGGCGTTCAGCTCCTTGCCGTCTTGGTGGCCTCCCGATCCAGGTGTCTTCAAAATAGTCAACAAATGCCTCGCCTCCCTTCTCTGCCATGCATGTGACGAAACCTTGATTTTCTGTCAGAGTTTCAAATGCCCCAACAACTTGGTCACGGGGAAGAAATGCAAGCGCAGGAATACACGGAATCCAACATGCAAAAAGACCATCCTCTTCAGCATAGGTGGTAGCTAATCCAAGTTGCTGACACTTCCTCCAGCAGCACTGACCCAGATGAAAGAAGCAGCCTGTCACTACAAGGCCAGGAAATTCCTGTTCAAAAGCACGGATGGCAGCATTTTCAAAGTCACACATCAAGGTCGTCGGTGCAAGGTTTGGCTGCAGCTATCTGAGAGCCTGTTTAAAAAAAGAAAGAAAAAAATAAAAGCATAAAAAGGCATGTGTCAGTAAGGGGTGGAAAATGTCATGAAAATGATGAAAATAACCCTAACGCTTATCATGCTGAATATGATAATGGTATTGTGTACCTGTAGAACCCGACGATATACTGCCGTTGTTTTTCCAGGCAGCAATGCAAACACCACCGGCATCATGAGTCCTTGGCAGCAACAGTGTATTGTGTACAATTGATGGAATAAGCTGGGCGCCACTTTAAATGTTCCATCGGCAAACCAGTGTTGACTTTCAGACAATAACATCAGATTTTGGTGGGTTGAGAAAATCAGAATGCGCTAAGATCCAGGTCCAGAGTCGTGCAGAAGTAAGCGCTCTCCATCATCAGAGGTCTTGTAGTCATCAGGAATATTCAGATCTTCCAGACTTGCAGGCAGAGGTGGGACCCGATCATTGCGGTTTCGCGTTCTTTGTATTTGTCTCTTAAGTGCCCGTTCTGTTGACAAAGAAGCTGCTGTGATTTCAGAAACGCCTGTACACTGACTGGCAATCATCATCATTGTGGTTTCTTCTGTTGTAGACGCTTGTCTTTTGATGGAATCACCTACCTTCAGAACATTCTTGCGATACGCGTCGGGGGCATGGTTGTGTTCTGATGACTTCAAGATTGTATTTCCACGGAGACGGAGTCGCCCGGAACAGTGGTCTTTTCGCTTTCGTTCACAAACATAAAAATCAACAGTGGGGTCACTCTTGCTGGTTTCCTTTTTGTTGTACACGAAACGTTCGTAGCAAGCATTAGGTTTGCCTTTTCTGACAAATACCAAGTAACGTGTCTGTCCATTTTGAAAGGTAGCCTTCAACTGAACTTCAACTGAACAAGTAAACACGTGAACTGAGTTCAAGCTGACCCCACTGTTGATTTTTATGTGTGTGAACGAAATCGAAAATACCACTGAGTTCAAGTGAACTCAGTTCACTTGTACAATGAGCAATTGGTCAAGGAGCAATTGATCAAGGAGCAAATGTCCAAGGAGCAACTGTCCGAGGAGCAACTGTCCGAGGAGCAATTGTCCGAGGAGCAATTGTCGCGGAGCAACTGTCGGGGAGCAACTGTCGGTACCCCAACAGAACACCACCGTGAAGACTTCAGGTTACTGCTAATCCACACGCCCAGGTCTTTCTCTTCAGTAACCCATGTAAGTTGCTGAGATCCCAGAGAATATGTGAATTCGAATGATTTATCGACGTTTAGCATTTTACATTTTTGGATGTTGAATGGAAAGCAGTTCCGCAAGGAGTAATTTTGAAGTGCTTCGAGATCTTTTTGGAGAATTTGGCAATCGCCTATGGTGCGTATGCTAGTCCAGACTTTGATGTCATCCGCAAATAAAATGATTTTGCTGCGTACGATTTCGGGTATATCGTTTGCGTACACGAGGTATAGTATTGGCCCCAAGACTGACCCTTGAGGTACGCTAATTGAAACTTCTACCGGGCTGGATAGTGCCCATATAACTCTACCAGTCAAGTAATCCTTTATCCAGGTCAATACTCTGCCACACACCCCAAGCTGCTCCAATTTTTGTAGCAGTATGCTGTGGTTTGAAAGAAAGAAAGAATGAAAAATGGCTTCATTCGAGTACACGAATTTTCAGCGTTAACACGGATAAAAGCTTTAGACATGTCCAAGTAACAAGCATGGATAGGGCATCCATCGTCCACGACTCGAGTCCAATTATCAAGATTTATGAGAAGATTGGTGAGACAGGAGTGTCTTGTTGTGAATCCGTGCTGTGCGATGGAAATCAGCTTATTTTGTTCCAAATGTTTAATGAGTTCGTCAGCTGCAAGTCGTTTGAGAACTTTAGAGACCACTGGCATCAGTAGCAACCGTGCTACAACTCAAGGACAGGTTGAAAAGGTCAGAGAGTGGTGAGAATAGAGCCTGGGCGCATTGTTTTAGGATGAATTGTGTTATTTCATCAGCACCCGGGGATTTTTTGTATTTAACCCGCGTAGCTTTACCAGGACACTTTCAGGTTTCACAACGATTTCTTGTATTGTATTCAGCGATCTGAATGCAGGTATATCGTAAGATACGCGCTCGTTAGGGTAGAACACTCTAGAGTTAAACGGAGTGAGTTCGTTAGCGGCTTCAAGAGCTGTGGATGTAGTTCCAGTCGTATTAAGTAAAGCGGGAACACCTGGCTTTACCCTGGCCTTTCTGTTCACGACTTGATAGATGAGCTTCGGATTTCGTTCAATTTTATCCATCAGATTGATTTGATACTTTTCTTTATCCTCCTAGACAAGTTTAGTAACTTCGTTTCTCAACTAACGGTAAGATGACCAAGATTCATCTCATCTTTATCCATTTCCGTGTTCGACTCCGAATCACGAATTTGAATACTTCTTTCAGTTGTTTTGAAACATTTTGAGTGAAGTTCTATTTTTCGGTTGATTTTCTGAAGTATCGATGACCAGCATTGTTGGACATCAGTGCTCATCGGTGCCCAGTCGGTGACTTCTTTAAGAGACATTGATAATGCAACTGTATCGATTTTTCTTATCAACTTCTGAGCATCACTTGCTCTTTTCGCTTCAGATATATAATCGAAAACAATGACTACATGATCACTCTTTCCAAAAGGTGCTTCATAGCGGATATCCTCGATGACATTTTCCTTGCTCGTCAGAACAAGATCGAGAATGGACGGTGTGTTTGTGCCTCTGAAGCGAGTGCTGCTTGATATGTGGTTGAATAAAGGAAGTTCGTTGAACATTTTGTAGAATAGATGATCAAGAGAGTTCACCGGTGGAATCTCGCTTTTTAGTAAATTCGGGAGATCAAAGTCACCCGTGATCACGAAGTTGCTTTGATATCTGCAAACCACCAGCTGAGTTTTCTCAATTAAACTAACATTGTATGCTTCGTCTGCTTACGGTGGTCGGTAAATCACAACAACAACACGGTTTTCACCTGTTACTATTTCAAGTGAACACCAAAGTTTATCTTTTAGTATCAAATCATTATCCGTGATTTCTCTGAACTTGAGGCGTTGATCGTTACGGCTATCAGGAGTGGTGAAAGTTTTGGACGAAGCTCGATTATTTCAGGTAACTTATTTATCAAGCATTGGCGTTGGTGTACAAACATTTGATGTTTGATCTTGATAAGAGTGTTGGATGATGAGCATCTGAGCAGGTATATTGAGTACGTGTCAAAGATGGTGGGTAAATTACATCACCGACTCCGATAGAGTAGGTCAACATCCGTTTTTTGGAGCAGGATTCCTGGCATCACTGTGTTCATTAACAACAGGTCCGGCAACTTCCACGATAAAGTCGGTTTTCAGGTGTTTACTGATAATTTTAATATCTCGTGGAACTTTGTATCGATACTGGTTCCATTTGTTAAGCACGGTGTTCACCATAGTGGTGGCCAAAATTGTCAGTTTAAGGGGTCGTGGACCATTACCTTCGTAACTCGATGACTTTAAGATTCGGAACGTATCGATAACCGCTACATTGGTGGTTTGGATAGTATTACTAATGAATCTCCACTGATGTAGGTCGTGGTTGGATTTACACTTTGTATCTGAGCCGGTGGCATCTTCTGGGACAATTAGGAGAATAAGTGTGCGCTTATTACCATTGTTTGTTTTATTTTGCTTACCTTCCGGTGGCGATTTTTCCCGCTGCGACCAGGGCACATCAACAAATACACGATGTGTATTTTTCATGACGTCCCGTAGCAAGTATGTCGACAGAAATACATCTTCTAAATCCTTCTCATTTTGCACTACTACCTTGAGCAACCGCGGCTTATCTTGGTGTAGCGCTTTGGGAGGACGAATCAAGCGAATCAACGAAACCGGGTGGATAGCTTTGAGATTCATGCGAATGCAGAGTTTCAACCGTTCAGCCAAATCATTCTGGTGTCTTTTCGACAATAACGTCTCAGTTGATTCTGGCATGTTGGTGCAGATAACACTACGAAAAATTCCTTTCGAGGCAGCTTTCGCTAATGGGGCATTCAATGTGAACGGTTTAGGCTCTAAGACGTTTCAGCACTCTCCTGGATACTGTGCTGCAACAATTCAACCTTTTCCAGATATTGGTTTGGTGTTGGTAACCTTGAGCGTATTTGTTTGTTCAGTTTACATGTTTTAGGCTTGGTTAATGGCTCTACAGTATTTTTCACTCGTGCAAGCTCCTCTTTCAGTTGTAACAGTCTACTCTCTATTGTATTAGACACTTTTCCAACAGATGAATGTATACTCTTGCGATTGCCATTTATATTTGAATTTCTACAGGCATGGCAGAAATAACAATCATATGGAAAGTCATTATCGTTCACTAGCCTTACACACTCAGCAGTTAAAGTCTCATCATATGACGTGTTGGTGGAACCCGCAGAAAGCACAGTATCAACGCTTACCGGATTTAAACAAGCGATGCAGAGGTCACAACGGTTCAGTTTCGCCGTCGCCTGAATACTTATCACGGTCACAGCTGGATCGCTATTTTTTGTGGTCCAGGCAGTGGATCTCGTTACACGTTCGCACATGTTTGCGGGTTGCATAGGGCTTGTCGGTTGATCGATAATGGGTGTTTTGTCCGTTGAGTGATTTGACTGTGTTCGTTTGCGAGATTTCAGCATTGAACAGTTAATCCGCGATAATTCGTGAACCACAGAAGATAGAACACGAAATAAGGTATCGAAACTTGTAGCTCAATGTGGTATTTGCATTGATTGCGAAATCCGTAGGATAGCTGGTGCTGGGAAAAACTTTGTGCGGGTGAACAAAATGTTCTTTTCTCGTCAAACTGCTAACTTTGCTGTAAGTTTACTTGCACAATCGAAAAGTATAAAATCCGATAGATATCGTTGAGTGATACTCGGAATTCTTTAAATGGTATAAATCCGTGCAGATACAACGAAGATATGATCAAAATTGTCAGAGCGACGAAAAATACGTCCGCACAGTAGCGTGTAAGTGCTAACTCTTACGGGCTATGAACTTTTTGGATGATCAAGACGTTCATCACTATACAACAGTGACAACGAATGTGTTGTTCGATAGATCACACGAGTTGAGATGTTTCAATGAGCTTGGAATATGCCGTCGTCAGCTATCGTTTAATATTTTTCTTCAAGTGATTGTTACTATTTTACGTGCTTGTACTTGACTCCATAGTGTAATAGATAAAGTATTATCGATCAACAATCAAACAACTGCACAAGTGTAACGATAAAATAGTCCCGTTGCAATAAGTCATTCGACACACGTGGAATCTGAATTCTGTATGTGTTGTACAAATTCTTTCGCAATTGAACGAATGCGGTCTAATTGAACTCATTTATAAGCAAAAAGCTTATTTGCCTGCATTTCCATCACACACACACCACCACCATCGGTTTCGCGCTGATCAAACGAATCAGGTCGGAATAGTAGGATCAGGATCCGCATGCGCTTGACTCGCCTATATTATTTTGTTATAATCTGTCATAACTTTATTTACTTACGGCATTATATGTAAATGTATATATGTAAATATTCCCGAATAAAGATTTACCATAGTCGTTTTGTTTGATTTTCTTAAGTTATGTTAAATAAGCAAAGGAACAGCGGCGGTATCTGGGGCCAATTGGCGAATCGTTGAACCCCTTGGGAAACTAATAAGTCTTTTGAGAAGGTCGTTTTTACAAACAATCAAAAATTAGACAATGCATTTTCATATGAGATGTTTACAACCAAACATAATGAAAGAGAATTGATATAGAGGAATGCATGCATCGATTATTTCATGCCATTAACATTATACTCACGTGACGGATATATTGGATTCAACGCACATTTACACGTGTGAAGTTATGAATACTAACAAAACCTGTTTCGGTATATAGCATAATTTTGAAATCCTGAGACAGGCGAGGTGGCCGAGCGGTCTAAGGCGCCGGTTTAAGGCACCGGTCCGAAAGGGCGTGGGTTCGAATCCCACCCTCGTCATTGAGTTTTTAATTAAATTTTTATAAATAATGAGTTCAAGCAGGATGCATTGGCTACGAAAAGACTTTGCTGACCTTCCATTTATTTTTTTCAAATTAATGGATCCCGCAGATCGTTTGGTAGAAGTTAAAACCACTACCTCCTAAATCGAAAATAATTATTAAAAAAGTTTTTTGCATGTGCTTACTAACAAACTACAAGTAATAAGGCTTGGTTGCTGATGACAACGCAGCAGTTGTTTGCATGAAGGCGTGATGATTGTACTACAGACACTTTTTGGAGGGTCTGACATAGGTAACGGAAGATTTATATAGTGATTAAGCTAATTTATTATGAAATATTAATGAAAAAACTACTGTAAAGTCATCGCATAGGAAAGGTTCAGTCCAGTCTTCGGCATTAATAAGGTTTGCGAAGTTTTTCCAGTTTATATGACTAATGATGGATGATTTTCTACATATTTTCACTTTAAAGTTGCAATTCAATTCGAATGTTATGATATTGTGGCCACCTTTAATACGATGATAATATTTCCAACCGTGGATTAACATTAAGAGTGAGGACAACGTCAAGAATATTGTTGTTACGCGTTCGTTCATCGATAAACTGCTTGAAGCCTAACAGATTTACGCTAGAAAATGGTATTTGAGTTTCATAGGAGTACTATTTTCCCAGTTTTGTGCGGTCATTTAAAATCTTTTGATGTCATTTATCATTCGCGGGGGAAGTGAAGCCATTATAAAGCAATTAATCAAGCGCTAGATTGATGTTTGTGTCGCAGACGGTGTGTAATAGACACTTCGAAGTCAAGGTCAACGGTGGGTAATACTAGCCAGATAGAATCTTCCAGGTGTTCAAAGACGGATCAAATGAAATTATTAGCCTGAGTCTCTGAATGTACATTAAAAAGGCATCCATGTTTATTAATGCTATCCTTTCTGAACAAATTTACAGTATAGGATGTCAGGGCGATAGTTTTGCCACGGAATGCTATGATACGACTGATTAGGCATCACCGTGGAATTATGAAATTTATGATTGTTTAAACGTCGACTGAAATGTAAGATGTTCATATTTATCTTAAACGTCGATTGAAATGTAGGATGTTCATATTATCTAGGGAATAAAACTTTCTAATGGAATCTTAAGTCCTCCGCACAAGTCGATACTTGAATACCTTTAATGATTTGTTGTACACTCAAACTTGTACGATCTTTCAAGGTCATATCGGAGTTCAGTGACTTCCTCGCTAATTCTAAAGCGCATGTATTGCCCATATCTATCGAAAGATAGATAGATAGATAGATGGATAATCGGGTTATTTCGGGTTATTTTAATTCCATTCAATACAATTCATTACAGACAACTACAAACTATGCAGATGTAATTTAGTTGAAACGAAACAGTGATACGTCTGTTGTCCGTATATCTTTAATATTCAAGTTTTCTCGACCATTTTGTCCACTACGGAAATCATTGAAAGGTAAATGAAAAAATAAGCGTAAATTGCCCAAAATATTATGAAGAATGGTGACCAGGCATGAGAGCAACTAGCGAGTTCAGTACATGATGATGCGAATTGAAAACTTTCAATGGTCTATGCCCCAAAAGGCTAAATAATCAAGTAAGGTCACCAGATTCACCAAAGAAGCGAATACCTCAACATATGGTGATTCGAAATTCAGAAATAATTAAAGCGCAAGTTCAGGAGGATTATCTTTATTTTCGCGACTCTGCATTGATACTAGGTTCTTCGAAACATCTACAAGGTTGACCAAAACAGCCTACTATGGTAGCACTGGACTTACTAGAGTTTCATCATTATTCAGGCTCATCCAGAGGCAGTTTCATAACGTAAGATAGTGTCAAACAAACTTGTATGCCACTGTTATATAGGGTTCTTACAAAGAACCACGATGTTCACACACAGAAACACATAGTGACACGTGGTCAAGCACTCAAGGTGATTATGGATGACCAAAGTGATGTGTTGCTCACATCCCATGAAATTACACTCCACTACCGGTTTCTGGCTGTTTGCCGTCATCAGGTGAAGACAGTAAGATTAGATTCAGTGAGCCTTGAAACAGTCGATAAATGATAAACAAGGTTACTTAAATGCCACTGTTGCATAGGGTTCGTAAAACGAACCACGATGAAACACATAATCACATAGTGATTTCTGGGCAAGGACTCAAGGCGCTTATGGATGACCATCCCTTAGGGGATGGGATGTGAGAACCATAATACGTGTCCTTCATCTAGAGACCAGAACGGTACGATAAACGATAAAAAGCGTAGAAATGAAAATACTCTATTTTAGTTTAGTAATCTGAATGATGAAATCACTCGACTGTTAATGTTACCAAGGACGCCACACTGGGTTAGCAGAATCACTGGAAAATGAGATGGGAGTATCAGCGAGATGAGATGATTGGGTAAAAATATGGCACGCGAAGTCATTTGGAATATTGACAAGGTATTTGTTTGTTTCATTGGAACTTGGACATGAAAGTGAAGGGCTGATTTCCGTAGATGATTCCGTAGATTGAGATCCAGAAGGCCCCGAGCCCCACGGGGAAAACGTGGGTGATTGTGTGGAAGCAACGTGATCGCAATTTGGCGCCGCGTTCAACTTCTTTGATATTTTATACTTTTGCAAACAGAGAGCAGTTAGGATTGACGCGACAATATGACGAAGGTCTTGGGTGCTTAAACCTCGGCTTGAATCGAGTGAGCAGAGTAAATTCTGAATAACATTGACGAGAACGGTTTCGCAGTTGGTGAAACCCCGGATATATGCGAGTCTGCATGGATCCTTTGGTTTGGACTCACAATTATTTTTCAAAGGCTCTGGAAATGAAAGAATTGTTAGAATAACGATGCAACAGGCTAACTAGCAACGGGAGGTGTGCAACACGTACTAACGATCGAGTAGCAATTTATTGATCGAATTTATCCAGACGACGCCCACATGAGCCATGTGAGAACGACCACTCACGCAGAGCGAGCTTGATCAACTCGTACCACAGATGCGATGGTAGCAAAGTTGGCCCCGAGCCAAACGGTTTCGAGGCTGGCAGGAGCAACAAGTCAATGGCAATCGGAAGAACTTGCAAGTCGAACGGTTAGTCTAAAGGCAGCTGTACTGTACTGTGTTAGGGCTAAAACGCTAAGGGTAGATTATTGAACCTAGGAATAATAAAACCATAAACACTAGCAAGTGTTGACAGCGAAAATTCTTGAACGCATGCCATCGTGGGCAGACTAAACCAAAGGTGCGTCGGATACGAATCAAATCGAATCTTTCCACACAAACCCAAACACTATATCTTGTTCAGTTATTCGCTGGAAATTTGTATGAACGAATAATGCCCAATTTTCTTCGGATAGACCTATTTTCCCTAGCGAAATTCTCACATGATTACGCTCTTAAAGCCCGGAAGTTGCACGCTAAAAATTTACTCTATTCGTAACAATTGTTTGTCTGTATTACCGTATTTGCTTTTTCGTGTAACTAGAAGTTCTCACATACTACTACTGTATCAACGAGCTCCCGGTAAAAGGTTGGCCAACCTAACTGTTCCGAAATGGGATACAATGTTGTAACACCCTTGAAATTCATACCAATAAAATGACCAATCCATTACTATAGATCGAGCTTAGTAACAAATTCGGAATTGAGCTAGACAAAGCAAAGGCAATAAAATCGTTGATACTAACCGTTCACAGTTTTCTTAACAAAGGCAACCGTTTGTTCCAGGATATTGGCTTTTTCCATGCGGTGCTGTTGCAAAAAAGATTGTTGATAAATTCTAAATGCAAAAGTACAGTTCAAGTTGGAATGAAAAGTACGACCGTAAAAGTTGATACGAAGACTCACCACGGTGCCATTTGCGTCAGTAACCAAGGCGCGAAGCTGTTCTAACAAACAATTAATGCGCTCACGACGTTTATTCTCCATCTACGTTTTATTGCGCTGAAGTGTAAAGAAAACAGCGGTTAATGCAGATCTCTGACGGACACTACACTCGATTAATGAAAAAAGATCGAAATGAACCCAGATAGTACAACTAAAAAATCATTAGGTTGTGGATAAGGTATCTTACCTTTCTAACACCTAACAAAGGATCTTCTGGACTCCCAGCGTTCCGAGTCGGTCTGTTCGGAGTTTTGACATGATTCCTCGTAGTCTTTGAATTAGGGGCTTGGCTTATCCATGGCTTTGATAAATTAAAAGCAATTGAATCGGTAGAGTGGATTTGAGCCGGTTTACCCGTTTTTCTTGCGTGCATGTCCGGAAGTATGAGAACACGATAGGCACCGAACGAGCCACTGATCAGATGCCCAACCTAATCACGTGGTTGGATCTCGCGTGGCCAATAAAAATTGAGCGCAAGGCTGTGCAGCCCGCACACACCCACACGTGACCTTGACTTCGCAGTAGTGACTGTCACTTGACACTACATGTGGTAGAGCGATTAGGTTCATTTGCCCCCTGTAGTCTGCTAGCCTGTACAAGGTGCGCACTTTCGTCCAATAAGATTGCGAGTTTGCGCGAAAGCGTCACCCCCTCACTCGCTTGAATCGATAGACAGTAATTTCACCACACAGAATATCAGCCTTAAATCGGTGACGGCATATTGACACATGGAAATGTTCCGTAGTGGACAAACTGGTCGAAAAAAGTTGAATTTGTTTTTCGGAATGAAACTCTAAGCAGAGGGTAAAATACATACATAAAATGAATATTGAAGATATACGGATAACAGACGTATCACTGTTTCGTTTCAACGAAATTACATCTGCATAGTATGTAGTTGTCTGTAATGAATTGTATTGAATGGAATTAAAATAACCCGATAACAAGATAATATAACTATCTATCTATCTATCTATCTATCTATCTATCTATCTATCTATCTATCTATCTATCTATCTATCTATCTATAGATATGTAATTTACTTGAAACGAAACAGTGATACGTCTGTTATCCGTATATCTTTATCTATTCATTTTATGTTTGTATTTTACGGTCTGCTTAGAGCAAGTTTCATTCCGAAAAACAAATTCAAGTTTTCTCGACCATTTTGTCCACTACGGAACATTTCCATGTTGACCTCAACGTATCAAGTTGACGGTCAGTTTAGATCAGGTTACATTCAGAATAACAACTTTCTGTCGGCCAGTGTGTTTGCTTCGGAACCCTACCATGTTGTTGTTGTACTGGATACACTGTAAAGCTTGTTTTTGTCTGTTTGCTGTCAGCAGGTGGAGACGGTAAGATGAGATTCAGTTGATAAGTGGTACGCTAAACCATCGTTTGGCTTGTATAGCTGTCTATTAAACAAAGAAGTGGTTCCTATGTACACAACTTGCTACACCGTTGATGATTTGTTGTACACTCAAACTTGTACGATCCTTCAAGGTCATATCGGAATTGAGTGACTTCCTCGCTAATTCTGAAACGCTTGTATTGCCAACGTTTGGGAACAAGGAGCTTACGTCAAAGCTGACCATCATCTCATCCTCCTAGATTGTTAAGGTACTTAATCGACCAACAAAATCTAAAAGATAAAACTCGGATGTTTATATTGGGCAAACGTCTAGCATTGCTCTCTTTCTCACAAAGCATGGTAACCGAATTTCAACCATGTACCCACCTTTAAAGCTTATTTATCCGGTCACATAACAAAATCCTATTGAATAACAGTTATAAAAAGACTGTTTGATAAAAGGAAATATATATTTAGAGATTTATTTAACAAAATTTGTCAGTTTTCTCAGTTTTGTTTTACTTTCAAATTGATATTCCGATGTAGCCAGTGACCCAAAATGTGAATACCTGTAAAACAGATCGGGTTATCTTTCGTGAGTGTTACGAAATAACACTAAAGAAAATACTCACGTTATCACTGAGTGGTTTCACTGTTGCATGGATAGTTGCGATTGATAATTTTCACCTTTATCGGTTCTCCTCTCGATTGATTCGTTGGGGATTGCGATGGCGTATGGCGGAAAGAATAAGATAAAAAGTTTAATTAAATGGCTACCAGTTTCAGAGTTCCCGCGTTTAAGCGAGCGTGTTGGTGATGTTAACTGGTGAACACTATAGCCCGACACACTATGACCCAACCTTTTCACTCCGAATAAAATGCATTAACTTAAGGCCACAATTTCTTCTAAAAACGTTGTTTCCATTTCAAACAAAAATATAAACACTCTTCATGTGTTTTGACTGCGTGATCAATGCTAAGTTGATTAGGTTTGCGGATTTGCATCAGCGGTTTGAATAGATTGGATCACATTTTCGTGGTTATAATGCCAGCCCATTGACTGGTACAAAACCAAACACGTCATCATGATAACGAAAAAATATTTAGAACTTACACGTTCTCATTCTCACTTTCAAATTGGTTTCACTGTTGCATGGATAGTTGCGATTGATAATTTTCACCTTTTTCGGTTCTCCTCTCGATTGGTTCGTTGGGGATTGCAATGGCTTATGGCGAAAAGAATAAGACAAAAAGTTTAATTAAGCGGCTACCAATTTCAGAGTTCCCGCGTTCAAGCGAGCGTGTTGGTGATGTTAACAAAACCAAACACGTCATCATGATACCGAAAAATTATTTCGAACTTACACGTGGATAGTTCTCACGGTTTATTGATCCTGCAAAGCAGATAAATAGTTAAAAAAAGTGGGTCAGTGATAAGCGAATGATAGCACTCACCATATATCGCCATGGCACCAATATCAGCAACACGCGGGATCGAATGAAGCAATTAATCAAACATTTGCATACAATTAAAGCACCACTTTTCAGTTTCGAAAGGTGGAGTAATTATACAATAAGTATGGTACCATTCGTTGCAGTAGGGGCATTGCTCCCAATCGATTGTTTTTCCACCGAATTCAGGTGGTTCATCTGAACCGCACTGCCCACATATTTGCGCGTGATCTAAGAAAGCGTCAAGATCTACTGGTGGCATTCGAGAGGTGGACGGAATAGGAATTCGAGATCTAGTTTCCCGTCCACGACCGCTTATGCGGCCATCATAAACGCCTATTACGCGAGTATCGCTGCCTTCATAAGCGGCTACAGTTTGATCTTCGTCATTACTGGTCATTGGAGAATTGTGGCTATCATTAGTTGCAATATTTTCTACATTCAATACCGTATCCATCGTCAGATTGTCGTACACGGCAGTTTCTAATGACATCTGAGCCTCGTCCAAATCAAAGATATACGGAGGCAAGCTCCGTGAACTAGATGTAGTTAAATAGTTGTCCATACTTCGAATTAGAAGATTGAAGTATGGGGGTTCAAAATGACGGTGAAACTTACGTAATACATCTAAACCGTAAGAAAAACCTGATGAAAAGACGCGACTAGAACGCCTAGGAACGTCCGCTGAAGAAAAATTAACCTTTAACGCATCATTACTAGTCCTTAGCCAGCGTTGGGACACAGGAAGTGAAGACAATTCAAAGTTTCTATATGAAGCAGCTGCAAGAACATGTCTGCAAGGCAATCCTTGGTCAATAAAAAGGGGCATGAACACTTCCAAGTGGAGCAGCACACACCCCAAGAACCCGCGTCCCTAAGGAGCACCATAAATTCCGTTGAACCTACAACCCTTACTGTTGCTGCAGCTACGTTATCCGAAATGAGATCGACAGCATATGGCATGAGTAGATCACAAAGTGCATCAAGTTCCGAGTGGTTCGGAACATGCGCACGCCTTCGACTTATCGAAATAATTTCGCTTTGCCGGTGCCAAATAAGATACGTTGCACTAATTTTAGACAAACGAATGGCCTCCCATATTGCTATCTTACCACTAAGGAGATTCATTTTTATATACCTATGCATCACCTCCACCATATTGGTGTCCCCAATTCCGTACGTAGCCACCTTTGGACGTCGAGAATTCGCCCACTTATGGGAGTTGCAACAATGTTGCCCCTTAAAATAAGCGTAAAATACGGGATCTGCTCGTTGTATATTAATTAAGGCAAAGGCGTAACGCCATATACGACGAGTGGTTATAGCTACACGTACCCACTTCAGTGCTTCGGTCCGGGGGTTACGACGTGTGACATTGCGGAGCATGTGCACTCGGCAAAGCAGATGAGCAGCGTGTGGGAATACTTCTTCCACGGCATTCGCTATCGCAGGAGCGCCGTCAGACATAACAGCTCGCACTGCGTCACACCCACCGACGAATTCTACAAAGGTCAGCAGAAACGTGCGGATGTCATCCGCCGTTTCCCTCCAAAGAAAACCTATTGCTACTGGCAGACTTTTTCTGCAACCGTCTACTATCATTAATTGATATAAAAAATATTTCTCACGATTTGTACGGAATGTACCATCGATGAGAAGGAAATCGGAAAAACGGCCATACAAACTCAGCATTTCTTGGGTAACGAAGACAAAAAGCGTCATCCGGTTAGTTTCGTCCAGTAGTACTCGTGCCTTCCCGTTGGCGTTGTATTCAGCTTCCATTTGTCGAATATAGGCTGAAAAAATGATTGAAAATATAGACAGTGAAATTACGGTCTCCAAATTGTAATTCTTACAAACTTACCAGGATTGTTACGTTTGTCCAGCGCACGTCGACGAAGGTTGACCACATCAGAACCAGTCAAATCTTTCTGGAAACGTCTGTTTACATAATATCTTATGTTGAGAGAAGAAGCTCCGCATTCCAGCATCGGTCGTATGATCTCTTGTTCCGAAAGCGTCAAGCGTCGGTTGCGGAAGTTCCAGGACTCAACTGCACCACCTTGCAAGTCATGATTATGAATCATGTTGCTATTCGTAATGCGGAACCGAGGCCTCATACGGCCCACATTGATAAATGATTGGCATTGTGTTGCCGTAGATACGCGATGTCGAATACCAAGGGTTGGTTTTCCCAAGAATCCTTTCCGTTGACATATATATTTCACATATGTCACATCGCCGCTTCGATTTTTTTTCGATGTTCGGACAGAATAGTGGGCGCCAGAAACCCGAGCGAACTCGTCCAGCATACTATTCAACTCATCCAGACTTTCGAACAAGCGGCCACCAACGGTTGCCTGAAAAAGCTGAGTGATATCATTAGAGCTCATTATGAATAAAGTGGCGCAGAATTGGGTGCAGAGCGTAATATTGGAAATGGAATTTTGAAAATAACCAATCATGTAGCTTTTGATAACAAGCAACCAATAAGAATTCGATGAAGGGTTTTAATAACAAGCAACCAATAATAATTCGATTAAAGGTTGCATAAAAATGGTATTTTACTTACAGCCTACTGACAATTTGAAAGTAGTTAGATAGAATTTTTATTTCAACGCTACATCCTAGGTCATCCGAGCAAAAAAGGGTAGTG